>JADAQX010001259.1:0-10183 GCA_015476325.1 Cardiosporidium cionae
GTATTATAAGGCATGAGAAACTAAACACGGCAACCGAAATATCTAAGCATTTACATATATGGTTAAATAGTATTGACACAATCATTATTATAAATTGTTATAAATTATTCTCTACGATCGCCGCGCTAAGGTCGGTGTAATGTCCGTGTTACAACATGTGACAAATTACTCTATTTCACGATTATATAATTTACTCCCCTTTCTTATAACAATCCTTTAATGTAAAACTCTGAATTTTTATTGCTTTTTAACTTGTAATGTAAAAATTCAGCACAAAATTAGTTTTACTTATGGAGTGACTTCGAATTTGCCATCGCCATCATCTCATTCCTCTAACTGAAGCATATATTACTACCTAGTGAAGTACAAGTTTTATATGCTTGTAGTAAAAAAATATAGTTTATCCTTAAAATTTCGTTGACTTTACAAAAGAATTTGTTTCCAACAACTAAAATGCCCAACTACATTTAGGAAATAACTCAACTTTATATTCTTGCGTGTGCAATATGTTCCCTTTTCTAAAGCACTCATATTAGGTAGTGCGAGGGTAAATTTGTTTTACTTACCATAACCATCATAAAACCCCTATTGCCCATTTGTCTTTTCCCATTGTAACTACAGAATTGGAGTATAAGTAACCAGTTGCTACAATTTTTTAGCATTCTTCAATTTAATTCAAATGGCACTCCCTCTCTAATGCTCTGATGCCAACAAGTAAAGGAAATCAAACTATTATACATGATATAGAATTAAATTTGCTTAATGCAATGTTCTATATTTATATAAAAACCTCGTAAAAATACGCATTCTTTGTTTTCACATTTTTCCAAGGTAATCGCAAAAACTATGAAAATATTGTAACGAATAAAGAATTAGAAATACCGATGTGGTAAAAATAGTGAGTAATCTTTTCACAAAGTATTTATAAGATAGAAGTAGTTACCCCTTAAAATGGCTTGCCATTTCGATAGCACTTTTCAATATAAAACCAATTTAAGGGGTAACTACTTCTATCTTATAAATACTTTGTGAAAAAATTACTCACTGCTTTTACAACATCGGTATTCTAATTCTTTATTTGTTACACTATTTTCATAGTTGTTACAGCTATAAATTCCGAACTAGGCTATTTTAGTTAAATGCATGTTTTCATTATATTTCTTTAAAAAACTGTTTAAATGTTAGAGATTTTTGAGAAGTATTGTAACAAATACATTTCAAAGGTAAAAATACAATGGGAACAACTGTAGAACATAGGAACAAAAAACGCCAGCTGATATGAATAAAAGATTGTATGGACAAGTGTTACAGCATATATCGAAATATATATAAAGAACTGCGCATACACAGCGCATTCATATTTTTAATATGCTCAGCTTAGAAGTGTACAATATTTATTTGCTTTAATTAAAAACAGCTGCAAAAAATTATATCAAGCGAATAACAAATACGGCTAAGCAGTATGCAATAACAAAATGGAGGAAATGTTGAAAAAGAGTTAACTTATTGTTAAACCATCAGATTGAATATGCTGAGTACAAAATAAATAATGGAATGCAAAGATAAGAGGAAGGAAGCTTACAAATTTCATAAACACTGTTGCCATAGAATTAAGAAAGAACATGCATGCTTAGGGCATTTCGGGGCTTTCCATTAGTTATTAAGTGAGCTACTGTAATTAGTTTTGACTAGAAGCAAAGCACTTTCTATAAGAATGAATTAGTCTACATGTTGACATTAATTTTTCAGAAAGGACAGGACATTTTGTAATACTGGTTGGGTGAAGATGTATCACTTTAGAATTCTTTAGCATTTTAAGAAAAATTTCACATTTAGCTCGGTGGATGATGGTATTTTTAATTCTCTTTTTCTCTTTCTATGTTGTTCTCTTCGAGTTATGAACTAAGTTGTTCCATTCCTTGCCACACAAATTTTCCCTATGTAGAGAGCTACGCTACTCTAATTCAAAAATCAATGTCAATTCAACAATATTGGAATTTTGACCCTAGTTTGAATATTAAGCACCTTTTCACCGCTCATCGCATTGTGCGTCGAAAGAGGGCTGCATTGCTTTTCTTCCTTGATTCAAAAGTTACAATTTGATATTAAAGTACTAATTTCTAACGAGCATTTCTAATCCTACATTTGTCCAGTTGCAGAAGGGCAGAATGTATGTTTTTGCTGTTAACTTGATCCTAACAAAATAGCATTCAGCACTGTTTTACCGTTCGCATTATATGTTTATGCTCTGCTTTCACATATTCTTTCATTCTTTCAGAGGACAGTATATGACAAACAAGTACACCTGCATGTGTATGCACACATCTCACCATTTTCTTATGCCACAAAGTTAAAGCTTATTATAGCTGAAGTGCATAGAAATTTTGTAATTGACCAGAATGTTGTCAACATGAATCTCTTGCTTTGCGTGTGTGGTATAAATTTGATAATCTTCTAGCGGCAGCTGATGATATCTTCAATCTTCTGTAGCTGCTTGCTCTACTTCCTCACACTCACTAATTTCTCTTTGATGTCAACAACGATCAAAGGAAGCTCCTTCTCGTGGCACTGCAATCATGGTATCAAACAAGAATTAGATGTAATTCTCCGGGCGTTTCTAGCTGAAAAAGTGGATAGGAAGAATGATACACTGCAGATCCACTTTATTCTTTCTTACTTATATGTGGTATATCATTTTTGTGAGCTCAGTGATGATATATCTTGCAGTTAGCCATGAATCGTATGTCTACTCCTCTTCACATGTTGGTGTGGCACCAAGTAAGCCATATTTAGTTTTCTTTTTAAACTTCGTCTGGGGTAGCGAATCATCGACAAAAAATATTTTTTTCGTGTTTGTAGGTGTTAAATTCCGTGCTTCTTCTTTTTTGCATCGTAGCCACTATAATATATTGAAACAATTTCTACCTTCATTAATGCAACCTCGTCAGTCATCCTGCAGACCTAGGCAGTGGAATGCCCACAAGTTATACGCTGTGGCTTTTCTGCGCAGCATTTTACATCCGGGACTTACCCAGAATTATTTTCAGAATAGTTACTCTTATCATGCAAGTGCGCGTGTTCTTCCGTGTTATGCTTCAAAACCAAATTTCAAATTACAGAAGCGGAGACGCAATTTTCGATACGCGCAAAGACAGAAATATACACTTGATGGAAAACTTCGCAGTGAATTAGGAAAACCAAAATCAAAAGAAAAAGAACTCCGCCAAAAATTAGAGCACGCTGATTTCTTTTACAAATATCTTTCTACAGAAGAAAGAGAACAGTTGAAAATTGATGAACAAGAGGCATTGGAAGGAAAATGGAATCCTGTTGAAGAAAATTCGTAGTTTTAATTTTTTCATTTGCAGTGTAATGTGTCATTCTTTTCTTTACATTTAGCGTAATTGATTTTTTGTTCGTGGAAAGCTTGGTGCTAACTAGTTTTCATTTTGTACCTTTTCTACTCCATTCATCAACAGTTCTACTTTACTTTTGGTAATTTTAAAATACGAAAAAGTACGCCTCTCCAAAGAGAGAAAGCACTATTTTTTTAAGAAGATCGACAGCAGTGTAACTTTAATGGTACCTTCTCTTTTTAGAACCCTTACAAATGATCACAATTGGCAATTTTTTCAGTGTACGTTTAAAGTTTTCTCCGAAAGGTACTAGAGAAAAGTGTTTAAAAGAAACAAAGCTGTCATACATTTATTTGAGTTTGTGCTAAATTGTTCAAATTTTCGAAAATTATGAGCATATCTTAGGAAGCTGTCATTTCCAAAAAATAAAAAAGATTAACACTTCGCAGAAATAAAAGCATTCGGTAATGTCATTGAAGTCGATTTCATAAACAAAAATAATTCAACCTAAGAGAACTAAATTTTGCAATACCAGAATCCATACAAAATGCACTTTCGCAAAGTATTTGTTTCGATGATGTCTGAACGTTGAGGCGTTTAAAGGCTTAAAGTTATGCAACAAAAACATCATCGCTTCCCTAGCATCCAGTTTCCCTCCTTGCCACACTTTGGACACTTTATGTTTGCTTTATTTAAACACTCAACTCCTGCTCTATTGGGTGCTGGCAGAGAGTACTCTCCAACCTGTTTATTGGTCCTTTCTGGTTTCATCATACCAAGGATCTGACGGAAAAGCATATCATTTATTTTTGAATGCTTTTCAAGCTTGTTGTCATGCTTTTGGCAGAAGTTGTTGGTAAGTAACGAGGCAGCATGTTCCAAAGTTGTTTTGAACGAGCATGCCTTACAATGAAGTGTTGTTATCGCCCGCGATTGCACTTGGAGAAAAGGGACTAACTTCATGGTGAAAGTAACACAGGAGAGCTAAAGCATATGAGAGCTTCATGAACCCTAAACAGCAACAAACAAGCTAGAAAAACTTCTTTTGCATATTAGATGTACTGTAAGAGAAAAAGAAACACTCATCGGTTCCAAAGCAAGAAAATTTGGGATTCAATACCGTAGTATCACCAATTGTCTCCTTTTCCCATCTAAATGAAAACCATCGATCAGGTTGCGAAAAGAATAACGTTGCATCACATTTTTGCTTTTTCCAGCTTTTTGCCGAACATGTTCATTAGAGATTTGCTGCAAACAATCACAAGAAGTGGAAACCTTACTAAAGCTACAAGGCAATAAATTGGAATTAAAAGTGCGTAAGTAACTGGACATTATTTGATATATAATTAAGCAAGACTTGCCATTTTCAGTGAAAAAATTTTTTAATTTAACTGCTTTTTGTTGAATTATTTTTTACCCAATCGGCTGCGTATTAGCACCTCGTGTTGGCTGCTGCTTTTCGTGATTAGTGAACTGCTCAAAACTAAATTGGCGTTTTACTTACTGAATGCTTTTTATCACTTGCACAATGGTAAACTCCTCTCAAGGTGAAATCTAGTCTGTTACACTGCATTTCTTCATTTTATGACTTAACTCCAACTGGAACGTACAAATCTAGCGAATTAATATGCGTCTACATCACAGGTCATTCCGTTATGGGCATACCGCGCGTTTGTTCATTCAATAAATTTTTCTTCGTTAGTGCTGTTTTACGACACTGAAGTGCAGTAGCATCAAAAAGGGACATACTAACGATGATGTCCGTTAAAGTAATAGACTACCAAAACAACGAGATAAGAAAGGTTCAATTTAAGTTCCTGCCGTAATGTAAAATTACTACAAATACTGTTTACTCAATTGTACGAATTTGGTTAGATTATACAAAGCAAGTGATACAGCTACGAAAACTGTATTTTTAATGAAAAATGCCGCTCTGATAGTGAGTACAGATTTTACCACAGCCATGTATTGTGTGGAAACTTCAATATGCAAAAATGAAAGGTTAGATTAGAACCCCCTTAAATTTGGAGTAGTTTGTATAAGTGTCAAAGCGAATATAGGAAAGAAATCATGAGTGCTGCAATTATAAGCTAATGTGCAGTATGAGCACACGCAAAGGTGTTAGCACTAGTCCAAAACCGTGTCGCACCAAATCATGCGCTTCTCATCCCATGATTTGCTGTATTTGGACTACTTTCTACTATTCTAGAAAAGTTGTGATGTCAAAGAGCAATTTCCAAAAAAGTAGCACTTGAAAACAAAAAAGAATTTTATCCAGTACACAGGTAAAAGTAAAGCGCGTGCGAGATGTTTTAAGAACCAAGACATCAAAACGGTAGTAACAGAAATTTACTATATTTTCGCCCAATTTTGGTAAGTTCAATAGAAAATTCTATTTCTTTACACTATAGAAGTTGTGAATGTGTTTGAATAAAAGCAGAAAAGAATGCAAAAAAAATCATGCAATTATGCACTGTCGATGCTACGAATTTTCTCGGAATCTCAGCAGGATTTATTCACCATAAATACCGATTATGAAAAGCCAATATAAGGAAAGCACATAAACTTTTGCAACTCCAAGCCGAAAGTGGATACAGCACTATCAAGTGTAAACATGTTTAGAATAGCAATGTGGCTTCCGTGTTTTCTGTCCGTGTAAACAAATTCTCTTCATCTTATAGTAGGATTCTGGACCTACTCAAGGAAAACATGTAGTAATATTGGAAAAATGTTGATGCGGGCAGGTGATATAACACTGACAAAAAATATCTTACCTCGAGACAAGGATATATAACACAATACAACAGTAAGAAATAACAAAGAATATTGTGGCAAAATACAACGCATGTTGTGTTACCTATACGGCCATTTCGACATCTTCTTCATTTTGCATAATTCCACCTTGAGTGTCAACATTTTCAGTCATTTCAATAGTAGCAGCATTGTTTATTTGCATTGCATTATTGGTAATGTCAGCACCAGTTTTTGGTAAAATTACAGAAGTAGCTTCTGCAGCAGGCTTAAAGAAAATGCCAGATTTTGTGCCGTTTTCTACCGAAAGAGACCCAGCTTCGCTTTCCTGCACCTACAAAAAAGGTTTTTCAAAGTCCTCAACATATTTCCTTGAATAAACGAAAGACCTAAAAGATCAAATTTAACTAATATGGTTCCACATTTCATGCCATAAGTATAAAACGTAGCGTTTTCAAGAAGTTCAAAGTGCTCCAATGAAACAAAAAGATAGGAAAGCTAAAACATCAAATTATGTACTAGGCAACTTTCCCATTATGTTTTGGACATACTTTATAAAATGCAATTTCAATTCCAAAAATAATTGCCACAACAAAATATAAGATACAGAGAATAAGGCCATCACTATATAGGGACCTTTCAACTTGGGTTAAAATAGAAAGCATACAAAAACAGCAAAACGGTACCGGTTGAGTTAAATCAGGGTTTAACTCATCCCAGTGTATGGGAAATCGAGTAACTCTGGGAGAATCGGCAATAATACAGCGAGCAACTTGATCTAACTTCGGAGGATAGGGAGGATTTTCTCTAAGTGCAGAGTCCATGTAGGTGTTATTAAGAAAGTATCCAATGCGAATAAACTCCTGCTTTTTGTAGCTCGCAGTAACCAAGACGGCCTGCATCCCTAAGATGCTTTCAGAATCCATCTGTATAAAAAGGATGCAATTTTATTTCAATAATTTTATCACGAATAATTCAATACTTATTAACAAATTTTAGTACCAGACGTTAACGTGTTAAAAATTTAGTAGAAAATGGAACAGTAAATTAAAAAAACATGCTTCCTAACTTTTTTCGGACAACTTAAAGGTATATTACGTACGCACGCACACTTTATACCAAAAAATAGATACAAGAGAAAAAAGAAATCAGTGGTACCATCGCATTATTATGAAGCAAACGTTTTGTCACCTGCGCAAAATCAGGAGCCTTGACAGCGAATTCAAAAGATAAAACACCACGTTTAATAGGACCCAAGGCAACACAGTCTAACTCAATTTCTCCAGGAGGTTGTGAAGTCCCACTGAGGCCCTCATCTGCTGAACCATCTGGAAGAGAATTACATTCCCCAACATAAATTATCCGCCATTCCACATCTTCTTGCAACTCATGTAAAGATTCAAAAGTTATGTGAAAGTTAAATGGGGTCATCAATGGAGCTGGATTGTTTTTAACGGAAATACGAGTGACATTTATACACGCCATTTCGGATTAACAAAATTTTTTGATTGAACAAGGAAAAATGCTGTGCTTTTTTTAAAGTAATAGTCAAAAAATCTGATAGAATGAGAAGAGAAGCAGAAAAATATACTATTTGGCTATAGTATGCCGCAGCAAGCAGTCATTATTTTAAGGGATTAAGGAAAAAGCGAAGCACTTGAGATAAAAATTGTACAGAACAACGTGAAACGTTGACTTAGGTCTAACCTTACAACTTTTCTATGAACAGCCATATATGTGAAATACTATAACGTTTCGCAGCAAGCTATTAATGAGTTTTTAACTGAAATACTCAAATTAAATTCAAAAGCCCATTTTAAAAGAAGTTGACTTATGTAACATGCGCCCATAATAAAATCAGCAAGACTAATAAAGAAATAAGATGATGCTCCTAATGTAGAAGGACGTATCATGAAAACTATTTATGATGAACTAAACGAATATCAGGTAATGACTTTAACAATTTTCCCCTCAAAAACAAGCAGCGAGTAGAAATTTGCAAAATTCCACAGCTTCACATCTACAAAGGCCTATACGAAATGGTAGGCAGCATTTGATTTACTTACAAAAACAAATTTACCTTGTTCTAATAAACTTTCAACACACACATCAATTCCTATGTGCTGGGACAGGGAGAGAATTTCTGTTTAATGAGCTTTCTACAGTTTCGGCAGCTGCAGTTATAGGATGCTGCATTCGATAGGGCGCTATCAAATTCAGAAAGTGTGAATTCCTAAATCCAAAATGACTAGCTTTAATGAAATCAAATATTCTTTTAATTTAGAGGCAAAAAATGATTCATGGAAAAAGTAATAAGGGGCAGCTTTCTAACCATCGTCAAAGTATTAAGGCTAATTCAACAAGCATAAAAAGATATGTTGCTATTGTGACACAATTTGAACAAAACAAAGAAAAATTCCGGGATGAGGAATGCAAGTAAAGGGAGACACATGTAAAGCAGGAAATCAACTCGCGCAGCTAACCCCTGTGGAGAAAACCGCTCAAAAACCACTCACTACGCCATATAAAAGGTTACAACATAACATGTCATCTCTCCAGCAATGAGAATAATTATGGATATCTATAACAGAAGACAAAGCTCTTGGATAAAATATATAGCTTATGATATCCTACAGTGTGATAATTGAGATTCAAAAGAATTCTGTGCTTTTATGTGTTCGACAGTAGCACAGAAAGACAGACGTCCCTGAACCAGCGGGGGGGTTAGAATTTCGCAATGTCGCAGCTAGTCCGGTGCAACTAAGAAGGAGTTAGGTAGACTAGAGGGAATCTGGGAATTGCGAATAAAGTTTACCGAGTGCATGTGTGATCCATGTTTGAGCAGTAACATTTGGTGCCACTGCATGTTAAGTTGGGAAACTTTGGCTTTAAACAAAGATTATCTCGTACTGCCTTCTTTGTTATATAAAAATAGAAATGTTGTACTGATATCAATTAGAACTGTGAAATTACACATCCAAGAGTATATGCAGAGAGCATTAACCAACTATTTTGTTACAACAAATGAAAGTTTCTGGGAAACTATTGTGATAATAGTAGAGCTTGAAAACCATAATTATGCGAATGTAAATTAAGGGCTCTAGCTGAAAGGTCAAACCAGTCGAGTGCTTTCTATCAATTAAAGTCAGTCCTTCTGCAGAAACACCAAGTATCAAGTGATCAACAGCCAGCTTTCGTTCAAAATTTCTAATACATAAAGATTTCATCATACCTTGAAAAAAACTGTTTGAAAAACGGTTAGATTCTCAAGCTAATGCTAAGAACAGTTTTTCATTTACATGAAATCACTACAAGTTCAAATCAATTCGGGACTGTAAACGCGCGTCAGTCAAAATAAGGCTGCATCTCAAATTGACAGTTTTTTCATTGAATATACTGAGGAAGTGATACTTCTACTTAGTGGAATATTGGCATCTAAGAAAAATATGAGTAAATTTGTGCGCCAAATTCTTGCATGATAGCTGAAACTCAACTAATGGCTCTATCATGCTACATTTTAACTATCCCTTGACACGTTAGTTTACAAAATGAGGTTTGGAAAAAAATTGTTTAACTGGCACAAGTTTTAAAAGATGTCAAAAAGAAAAACAACATTAGAACTATAGAACAAAAAAAGGTGTTGCAAGACAGAAAACTATCATAACAAGTTATAGCATTGATAAAAAGTAGCTGCGCAGACGTTCATGAAAAAAATGAACAGTTGCAGTGATACGTTGAGAATATCAAGAGCGCTACAGACCGTTGGGGATTCCGTCCATAAATAACTTTAAGAAAGACTCAACTTAAAATTGTAGTTTGGTTATATTTACTTAACATAATATTAGCCAATCGATGCCTATCCACTGAGCGCTACAGACCGTTGGGGATTCCGTCCGTAAATAACTTTAAGAAAGACTCAACTTAAAATTGTAGTTTGGTTATATTTACTCAACATAATATTAGCCAATCGATGCCTATCCACTGCGGCTTTTCAATTTCAAGATGATTAACTTTAAAATGAATACAAAGATATTCACAAGTTAGCAATTATATAAATACATAGAGGATATATTTGT
>JADAQX010001260.1:0-10177 GCA_015476325.1 Cardiosporidium cionae
TCAAATGAGCAATAGCTCGTTTACATTTACTGCCTTGCCTTACAATCCTGTTTGTAAAAGCATCTGCTTCCTGCTGGACATGCAAATTACCGCCAATTGCACATACGAGGGAAATTGCGCACCACACAGCCGAAATTACATTAGCCTGCTACTGGCAAGTAGTTTCGCCTTCGCTTAAAACTTTTGGAGTATCATACTCAACTGTTGATCTATTGGTGCGAATATATGTAATTCCATCGTGCAACTCGAAGATATAGCAGTTTCTTATCGCAAATATACCTGCCACACCCCGAAAATATGCATTTGGCATATATCCGCACAGTAAAATACTGAGCTATCTTCATCCTTCATTTCTTACCATACTTTCTCTACGTCAAGATTTTTATCTCCCACTTATCATATGTTTTACCTTTTTTTGCAATATGCTGCACTGCTTTGACGATTTCTTATTGTGACAAGAGCCAAACCGTTTACATGCGTACCGACAGAATCAACAAGTGTGAATTTATCTTGTGTGATTGAAGGGAAACCTGATGCCATTTTTGGTGTCCCCACAACGTTATTCCCCTGCTTTTTACTCGTCAACGTTGATTGAATTTGCTACCATTTTGGCCTTTGCTTAGCTTTTTAATCAGAGGGAATGGAAGGAGAATCTCATTATGCACCTACTTTCGAGGAGTTGACACGCACATTGACTGATACTCTAGACGGGCTAGTGTCTAATACCGCCACCGAATCTCCTAGCCGCTTCCCAGTCCGGTGGATCATGTTTTTGGAGCGCCCTACTGCCATTGTACTACAAACCTCCGGTGGTCCATGTCCCCTTCTCTCTATTGTGAATATACTGCTATTACGCAACAGTTTTTCCATTCATCCAAATGCTTCCTCTGTTTCCCTTTATGATATCCTCCATGCATTACTTACAGTTTTATTAAAATCTAATCGTCGCCACCTGCAGGATCTCCAAAAGGCAGCAGATGTCAGGGTTTCCCTAAATAATGTGAGTTTTCTTACCCTATAACCTTTCAGCAATTTTTTTTAGAAATAAAAGCCTTAGCACTAAGATAGTGTTATTATTGAGAAAATTATCCTTGTTGAGGTGCGGCAATATTTGTTGGTGTGTAGTGTCCCAAAATTATATCCGAATTCTCTGTAAGGAGATACATCTTACACGGCTACCGCTATATACTCAGATTTAAAGAAAGTAGGGAAGATATGTCTTTGGAAGCTATAAAACATTGCTTTTCTTTGTTAAAGAAGTTGTTAATTTCCGTACATAATGCCTTTCTTTAGATTGAAAATTACTCGTAGACTCCACACAAATAGAACTAGATACTCTATTACTTTATTGCTTATGCGATTGAAATGGGAATGATTTACATACTTACTTTCTAATGTGCAATGTTACTGTGCTCTTATGGTGCCCTTATATCTACATAAAACAGTATTTTATTACGATACGTTTTCTAGAAGAAAGAATTATGTCAACAAGTTCGATACTGATGATGGTATGCAGTTTTTGGAGTACGTATTTACCTAGTTTTAGATAGTAGGAAGGGTTTTAATTCTTTTATACTGTAAAAATAAAGAAATGCCGTGCTTTTTCTAGTTCATTGACAGGTTTTTATTGTCTTAGCTTCATTTATGATGAGAGTCACTCAATACACCTCAGACCTTTCCTACAATTTGTCAAAATTGTAATTTGTTTAATTTCTTGAAAAGATTGTTTGCCTTCTCCCTCAATTGGTTCATGGATTGGACGTCAACTGTCAATTTACATCTCCAACGGCTTTTGAGTATACTCTGGGTCTTGCACTTTTTGATCTCCTTGATATTACGTTGGTTCATGCATGGATTGTTTCTGCGGATGATTCTTATTTCTACCCGATAATTTCACGATATTCTTACAACCAGCTGCTAGATAAAGTAATTGAATGGAAGCTTCAGAAGCAGGATAATGATGTTACAGGTGAACTTAAATGTAGGATTTAGTAGATTTTTGGAAAGTGTTGCGGTAAGTCAATACAAACAACGATAGCTGCTAATTTAACATAAAAATTAGTTTCTTTGTTTTACAAATATCCGCTAGCTCCCTCTTGCCCACCAGTTGCTTTACATAAAGCATCTGATGGGATATTTTAGGTGTTTGTGAATTAGATAAGATTACTGTTGGTAGTAAAACACTAAATAGGAGATTTTAGGTTCCGGAAGGGGAATTGTAAAAATGAATATTTTATCTCTCAGATAATTTGAAATGCGCTGTAAAAAACTTGCATTTGCTTTTATTCTAGTTAAAATCATAGGATGAAAACGTGTTTTTCTGCTTAATTTTTTAAGGGGTCCCCGTAAACAATAACCCAGAGGATGCAATTTTGCCATCTGTATCACAAGAAGATTCATCGGTTACATATAAAACTGCTCAAACGGCTGTTTTGGAAAATTTTAAAGAGCAAGCTGACCGCATAGAGAATCCTTTGTCTACGTGTACGTTAACACACAACGTGAAAGAATTTGATGAAAGTAAAAAGGTATACTTTGATAAAAATCTTGTGGATTCGCTGAATCGTTCTTCTGGTGGAGATGAAAGTATTGTACTCGGCTGTCCATTCGAAGGCAGATTACCAAGTTTTATGTCAATAGAGATTGAAGGGGCAACTGCACCCTTGGAAACTCTCCTTTCGAGAGATTCTCCCTTCTTAGTAAGAAATTCTGAAGAAATTCAGCAAAATATAGAGTTATGTGATTCCTATCCCGAAACAGAAAATACTATCCAAGAACAAGATATAGGTTTTATTGCTGAAGAATATCTGAATCAAACAGCCTCCCAAATGACCTTGGAGGGATTCATTGCACTCCATTCTACCGTAAAAGAGCGTCAATTAGTTTCCTTTTTTCGTAATAACCATTTCAATGTTTTATTTCGCTATCAAAACGAATTTTATCTACTAGTGACCGCTAGTAGTCTCAGTGAAGAAGCTGTCTGGGAACGACTGGAGTGTGTACCCAATGAATGCACGTTTTTTACTGAAAAATTCCAGCCTATCCTGCAACCTGAATCATTTATACACGATAACTATGATCCCATAAACTCAAGCAGGTGTATTTGCATGCCGATGTTGAACTGTAATACTTTAAAAGTACTGCCGTTGTTATTTTACCCTTTACTCTGTATTTCGAATAGTGATAACTTTACATACGGAGAAGAGGGTATCCGCCATGCTCACTTTTATTTTCGTTATCCTTGAAGCTCGTATTTTATGTAGAATCTATAATTTCTAGCAAAGCAGGGTCCTATTAAGCTTGAAGCAGTGCTCTTAGTGTAAGGCTGTAGTAGGGTTGTCTGAGAAGGGAATCTCCCTGTTTTCTTTTCAATGAGATTGAGGCAACAGCTCTATTTAATTTGAGATAACAGTGCTTGGTTTGTTGACATGAATTTTCTGTTTATACTCTGTTTCTATTAGAGGATCGAATCGAATACACAACGACTACCTAATAGCTAGGGAGTTGCAGAATGAATATGCTATGGTACGTGCATTTCCCTTATACCCCCCCCCTCTAACCTCCTTACTACGCGACTGCCTCTATCTCTCAATTTTTTTTAAAATTAACCCATGCCAACGAATAGATAGATGCTTTTGGGTTTTTAGAGAAGACGAGGCTTGGGAGTGGGCCGGTCGTAGCCTTCTATGTATGCAACTCTTCTGTGTGATTTTAGCATTCCAAAATTCCTCCACCCTCAAGAAATCAAAATGCGCGCGGCAAACCACCGCCGGAATTTCCTCCAAGGGTGAGGATCCGTGAGATGCGCTGAGCCTGTTTTATTTTTTCTCTATGAATTGCTTTCTAAGTGCATAGACTGGATCAGTCGTTTAAATTGGTGTAGACGTCCGTATTCATCGTCAAAAATGAAAGATTTCATGAATTCCTCACAATGGACTGATCGTGTTAAGAGTCTTTGTAGTTATGTTTTAACCTTGTAATTTGAGAAATTATCTATTGTGCAGAGAAAAGCAGGGAGTCAGTCTAAAAAATGTACCGTGGTTTAATACAGAAACAAACTATCCGTTCATTCGTTTAGCGGCTAAATCCAAGAAATGTCAGAAACGTGATATTTTTGGGGCAGCCAGCGGGATGGACGTATGAAAGAGTATTATTTATTTCCTTCTAACCCATTAGAAAAAATGGATATTGAACTTCTTTCTGTAAGGCGATACGGTTCATCATCACTTGCCAGAGAAATTGGGCAAATTTTTCTCCCTGCTGTGTATAAACTTTTGTTCTGAATAGGCAAAACCGTTACATATAGTTCCTCCCCATGCATGATGACGCCTTAATTCTACTAAATTTCAATGCATGTAAAAGCATGCAAGCAAATGCATATTTAATAAAATGATTTTTAAGGTGAAAATTGCATACCTATTGAAATAAAATCTAACACGTGGTAAACCAGAAATAGTATGCTTTCATTGCATAGGGAGGATATGCTAAATCGCTGGAGGTGGGCACTATGAGCGGATAGCAGAACAGCAGGCGTTACCCTCTTAACGTATATTATTGATTTAAGTTTCTATCACAAGCCAGTGCATCCATTTAAATCTAATTTCTTCATTACATCCTTACGGAGAAATAATTTATTTTCGGGATTTGAAAAAAATCCACTTTTTTATTTTTTCAGTTACAGCAGGAAATTTTCAACAACTCATAAATGTGATTAAATAATTGAAATCCTCTATTCATGAAGGAATCAAAAACGAACAGAACATTCACATCGTGAAGGGATATATCTTCAATAAAAATGAAAACTCTTGGGATATACTTGACATAAAAAATAAATTAAGGCAAAACAGTAGAACAGTTAGAAAAATATACGTGCTTATCCAGGCAAAAATAGAAAATTTTCAGTAACATTGTAGTCACTAGAAAATCAGTGGCTTGCAATAAAAATCAGCCAAGATGGAAGCATTCCATTGCAACAGAAATGTATATTTTTACACAGGTTAAAAAACGCTACAACAAAAACATCAACTAGAATGAGAAAAAGGTTGTCAAAAAAATGCTATAAAACTTCTCTAATGCTTCAAGATAGCAAGCACTAACACATAAATTTATTCACTCCCTCAATGAAAATAAACCAAGTATTTCTCGAAGTTTATTTTCATTGAGGGTCAAAAAAAGGTAAAGCTGCAAATTTTTCTATTACTGATCATGATAATCGTTAGGACACTTCACCTGTAATCCATTTAAATGCGACAAAGGAGGCCTACCGATAGAATAGACTTCAAAACCAATGCGCCATATGCTGCAAATATCAAGAGAAAAATATATATCTTGCTTCACAAGGAAGCAAAACGCAGAGATGAAAAACAAAAAAATAGAAAAAAATAGGTTGAATGAAAGAGGGATACAGAGAAATGTGTGTACAAGAAGTAAAAACGTTTAGAGCCTACTAAATTTATTAAAATTCAATGCCTATCTAAAAAATTATAAACATATTTCAATTTTCCTTTACAAAAATGGAAACAAAATCGTTCAAAAGAAATACTAGCCAGCAAAGGCAACCCACACAACGAAGTTCCGCTTACAAAACACTCTATACATCCTACTCTTTTCAAATAGCAGACATTTTACTTATTAACAAAAATACTTGCATCCTTCGAGAGGGGCTACTCTAAAAGATGGGTGTATGAAGAAGTGCGAATTTGTTGGAAACAAACCATTCTACAGAGTGTATGTACATTGGTATATAGGGAGGCTATCACAGAAACTCGTAATGCATTCAACGTACTCGTGACGATTTAGTAAATTCCGGCCATCAAAAATAAAAGCGGGTTTCCTCATAATTTTGTAAAACTCAGAGTAATCATAATCTACAAATTGTTCCCAATCAGTAAGGATAAGGATAGCCGAACTGCCTTTTACCGCAGAATGTGCATCTTTCTGATACAAAAAAACACACAAGCATACCATTTTCACAAGAGAATACTTAAATATACATATTAAAGAACATTTACCAAATTTGGACAGAAGGGAACCCTTTCTTAGTAATAAAATGCATACTAACACGATTTCTCCTATTCACATGTACAAGAACTACTCAGCTATACAGAGAGAATGCAGACAAGTGTAGCCACTTTATAAAAATGACAAAAATGAAGCAAGGAGAAGGCAGACATACAGGTCAAGTACTCGAAAAAACAAAAGAATTTGGACTGACCATCATAAAGAAATGATTCATTAATGTTTTATCATTAAAATTGCAAAGCTCCTGCATTTCCATGACAGCAGATTGCATAGTTACTTCAGGATCGTATACTTGCAATATTGCCTTTTCCATTATAAGATCACGGCACACATCTCTGCACACGTACAACGAGGGATATATATAGAACTCTCAAAAACTATATACAATCAACATTGATAGGTGTATCACATGGCTATGAACAGAAAAATAGCAATAGACTTGTCCTGAGCCATTTTTCCACCAAAATTTTGTAGGAATTTATTCCATAAATAACCTACACGGCGGCTGATCTTCGAACGTCTGCAGTATTTTTCTTGAAAGCAAATCCAAAAATCGCTAAGCGTTTGCCCTCCATGTTGTTCCAAAAGGATTTAACCTGACAAAACAAAACCATATAAATCCATGATAAAGGATTTCAATGAACGTACGCAGAAACATCTCAAAAAAAGAAAAGAAAAAGAGATATCAAGTTGATCATTCTCACTCATCTAATTGGTTACCCAAGCAAATTCATTTCACAGCAACACGCAACATTAAAAAATGGGGACTCGCCTTCATCTTCGGTTTTCAGCAATTTTAACCAATATATGAAGAATAGATGCATAAATGAACGAAATACAGAATAAAACAAACAAAAAGACCACGAAAATGCTTCAATAGACCATTTTATCAAATCTATGGAAAACGTATTTAAGATACAAAAACATAACAAAGTAACGAACCACAGTTTGCGAAAATCGTTGCTTCTGGAGTATATTCATTCGTAAAACCTGCTCCCAATAATCTGCTACCTGCAATGAAAAACATTTCACGAAAAATATACAATAAAAAAAACATTGTAGAGGTCACTCATAGCAATGGGACGAATAAAGACGATTTCAATTGTTCCAGCAAAGAAGTGGCTATGCTTTGGATAATCATAAATGCATCACCTATACTTTATATATCAAAAAAATTACCCAGCAGAGAAGTGTTCACATCCACTGTGAGTCATCCCATGTACATACAGCTTCTTTAACGCGTGTGTAAATATAAAATGTCCATTTTACCTCTTCTAAACAATTTTGCTTGCATAAATAGATTAAACTAAGCAAATCCTTCTCAAAACAGGATCCGCCAAAACCCACTGATGGCTGCAAATACTTTGATCCAATGCGAGAATCCATACCCACCGCTCGAGAAATATCCAAAACATCCGCACCCACACTTTCGCATACCATCGATATAGCATTAATACTACTTATGCGTTGAGCCAGAAATGCATTAGATGCTTCAATCACAAAATAGACAACAGAATGGAATTCAACACCCAAAATAAAGTTTTTATCTCGAAAAAGCAAGCAAAATTTACGATAAAAAATCAAATGCTTATGTGATGAATCCTTTATACACACACAGCTTCATGGCTATAGCTAAAGAATTAAATGTAGTGACATTAGCATACAATCCAGCTAAAAGTGAACACGACGGCATGACAGAAAGAAACGACAAATCCAATAGAGCAATGCGTATAAAATTCCAGACTCATCTTTATAAACAATAAAAAAAAAGTGCATACATATTTAATGTGCTTACCCAGTTTACTCAATTCTGACGAGCAAGAATTCAATAAAATAATCTTGCTTCTATCAACCCAATGGGCATATATGTCGGTTAAAATATCGATAGAATACTTTCCGATAGAAGTTTCCGGCCCACCAATCAAGACACGCGCAGGTTTCAGTAAATCCTTGACAGCAGTACCTAATAACAAAAATTTTCATAAAAAGTTCTTGATACACTCATTAAGATGCGTTATTCGAAATAGAAAACTATTCTTTGCTTCTTCGTGTACTGAAAGTATTTACACTAAGCATTAAATCACAATAGCACTTGTCCGTTCAGAAAATGTAAGCAGGTTGCATTTTATCCAGTTAACTGGATAAAAAATATCCATTGCACACCAAAAACAAATTCCATTTATTAACTATCAAAACGAGGAGAAAGAGCACATCTGTTTATTGACCTTCAGCAAGAAATTCTGGATTAGAAAGAACACAATATTCATATGGTAGATTTTGAGCCGCTATAAGAGACATGAGCTCTTCGGAAGACTTGACTGGAACCGTCGATTTTTCTATGATAATTTTGGAACCAGAAGAATTAGCAAAAATAGACAGAGCTGCTAATTCCCTAATCGCATGAGAAAATAAAGATTTAATCAACAATTTGTGAAAAATGTAAAAAAATTTACAAGCACACAACTTTTAAAGTAACCACTTATCAGTATATTCCCCTAAGTTACTGCAAAAATTTGATTTTTAGAAATAATTTGAATGAGGCTAAAAAACAAGGGCACTTCAGTTAACTTTTGCTCTAGCTTCTTTAAATGGAACGATACAGTGAGCTCTCGGGGCTAAAGCAAGAATTTTTTTGTCATAAACTTTGCAATGGAAATTTGTTCTCTGAATAGCACTTACCATGCTCGTAGATCTGTAGCGTACCCAGCGCTTGCACCGAATTGTTTGGTAGGAGTTCCAACGCAGATAAATATTATGTCACATAAATCAATATATTTATAAATATCATGCGTAAAAAATAGATTAATGCCGCGACAACGCTTAACCACCTCGAACAGACCCGGTTCGCAAATTGGTAATTTGTCACTATTCCAAGCATCTATCTTATTTTTGTCAGCATCTAGTACATAAACCTGCCACATAGAACAGCGACATAACATAAATTGCTGATTTATTTAAGTGCTAAAGACTGGGGAAGAGGAAGCTAATATACTCAAATATTGCACACTTCAAATTAACATAAAACTCTTTCGTAGACAAATGCAAACAATACGATTGAACTGTAGTAAGACTAGTGTGCAGTTTCAAAAGAAAAGTAATCTATTCAACTCTGTTCCTGGTTAAAAATCCGTTCGGCAAAAAAAGAATAGGAAATACTCACAGTAACGCCATACACAAGTATTCGGGGATAAATAATTTTCTAAAATGTTAAAGGGAAATCAACCAATTCGCGTTTCGAAACAATTCATGTAGCTTGAAGATACACTATCAACAGAGCCAATTCCCTACTGACCTTTAAGTGAGGGCACATATCAGCCAACACACTCATAGTAGACCCACCAACATAGCCACCCCCAATGCAAGCGATTTTGTCCTTTCGTATAGACTGGGCAAACGTTCCCATCCCGTTCACCAATTCTACTGAGTTCACATTATTTACCAAATGATGATTCATTGTAGAGATAAAAAAATGCGAGGAAATCTCTGCAAGAATTGATCAATTGGCATGTATGTCCAAAACACAAACGCTGTTCCAAGAAAAGGAACAAAATACACTCCGACAGAAAGCAAACTGACTATTGCAACGCAATGCACACAAATTTTATTAGAAAAGATAACAAAAATAGCATTAGTATCCCCGCCAGCAATATCACTTTACTTTATTTGAAGTGCACCTTTGGGGGAGGGATTAGAAGAGGGAATTTCTTTGCAAGCGATTACGCATCGCAAAAAATCCTTGGTTGTCCTTTCCCCCCCACAAGTACTTAAAATTTTCAACGGGCTAGCGAAATGTTGTTGCATGCCTTGGCGCACTAGCTTCCGTTTAGCAAGGAAAGTTAAGAGGCTAAGTACTACGCATCTGGGTACGCATCGGGCTTTCGTTGAGCGGAGCTGCAAGTGCGGCCGTGGTGTCGTGCAAGTGTTTTATTTTCCCCAAATACAATAAAATTAAAATATTGCATCTTGAAGAGAATGCAGCAAAAATAAAAATATCAATCGGTCCCTCCAATGGGAGGCAAATTGAACGATCACAAAATAAAAAGGAAAGGAAAGATTATTTTCAGCGGATGTATGAAGATAATTTGGTAGCCCTTGTTATACTAGAAATATAAATGTGAAAAATACAAGCATTGTAAACGAGCTATTGCTCATTTGG
>JADAQX010000350.1:0-49467 GCA_015476325.1 Cardiosporidium cionae
AGAGAAAATAGAGAGAGAGAGAGTAGAGAGAGAATAGAGAGAGAGAGAGAGAGAATAGAGAATAGAGAGTAGAGAGAGAGTAGAGAGAAAATAGAGAGAGAGAGAGTAGAGAGAGAATAGAGAGAGAGAGAGAGAATAGAGAGAGAGAGAATAGAGAGAGAGAGAGTAGAGAGAGAGAGAGAATATAGAGAGAATAGAGAGAGAGAGAGAGTAGAGAGAATAGAGAAAATAGAGAGAGAGAGAGAGAGTAGAGAGAATAGAGAAAATAGAGAGAGAGAGAGAGTAGAGAGAATAGAGAAAATAGAGAGTAGAGAGAATAGAGAGAGAGAGAGAGTAGAGAGAATAAAGAAGACTAAAGAAAGAATAAAGAAATAAAAAAGGAAAAAGATAACCCATTTTTGAAGAAAAACTGAAGGTGAGCCTATTCAAAAAATCCAAACTCTTTCCCTTTTCATTTTTCATTCTTTCTTATTCCAGGAACTCCAAAGGTTACACATAACAGAGAAGCATCCTTTCCATTGAAATTTCCTGTTTCATCACTTTCTGGACGTTTTTATGGTACTTCCAAGCAAATTTTTCCACCAAAAATTCCTCCAAAGATGGTGGCTTCTCTCCCCTCTTCTTCTCTCTCCAAAGAAAGTTCTATTCGGAAATCTAAGAAAATGAAAGGAAAAACTGCAGTACGTACACCCTCTCCTCTTCCTACAGAAGTAACGATTGAACGTTTTATGTTGGATTCTTTGAGTGATACTTTCAATTTTTGGAGTGCTTCAAGTAACCCTCCCTTGGAGGGGCCT
Source organism: Cardiosporidium cionae (assembly GCA_015476325.1). Lineage (NCBI taxonomy): Eukaryota > Apicomplexa > Aconoidasida > Nephromycida > Cardiosporidium > Cardiosporidium cionae. The sequence continues at coordinate 798 of JADAQX010000350.1, forward strand.
CCCTCCACCCTCCCCTTTGAAAACATCTCATCACACCCTCCAGCTTCTGCTTTCCCTCCATCTTCTTCTTTCTCTCCACCTTCTTCTTCTTCCCCCTCTTTTTCTTCTGCGAGGGATAGTAAATGGTTATCCTCCTCAGAAAAATATCGATTGAAGAAAAAAAAGAAATCCAAACATCTCTTTTCTTTCCCTTCGGAATGAATGAGAAATTTATTAGATGCATTTCTTTTTTATTTTTGAAGATTTTGATTTGAAAGAAAAGAAGAAACAATAAAATGAATTTTTTTTTTTTTTTATAAATATATTTCTATTTTTTAATTGTACATTCCATGGAATTTCTTTATTTTTCATAAATTTATAATTTTAACATTAAAAAAATTAAAACAATTCTTATAAAAGAGGAATGAATTAAAAATAAAATTTATTTTTTATTTAAAAAAACATTTTTAAATTTTTTTTTTTATATTTCTTTTTCATTCAAAAAAAAAATATAGATATACATTCTACTTCAAAAGAAAAAGGAAATTTATATTCTTTAAAAAAAATTTTTTGAGGATGAAAAACATTGTTTAATGAAAATAAAGAAAAAGAAGAAGAAAAATGCTGAAGAAATAACTTAGTATGAAAATTATAATAATTTTCTTTTTAGGAAAAAAACAATTTATAATAATTTTTTTGTGTGTGAAAAGAAAATTATTAACATCTTCTTATTGAAGAGAAACTTCTCGCATGCGTTTGCATTTTACTGATAAAATATCTCTGATTTTTACTAATATATCTTTCGTATACCAACCTATGAAACGAATAGCAAAGAATATATTAAAAGAAAAGAAGGAGAAAATTTTAAAATTTTTTGATATACATTCGTACATATGTTGATTTTTTTCGAGTTTTATAAAAAAAAAAAAATTTATATAATTTTCAAACTTTCAAATCTTTTTTTATATATTTATATATTTTTATATTTTTTTAGAAATTTTTTATATTTTTATTTTATTTTTTTTTTAATCTCCATTATTTTATTTTTATTTTTTTTTTAATCTCCATTATTTTCTTTATATTTTTTTTTTAATCTCCATTATTTTATTTTTATTTTTTCATTTCTACCTGTATCACGAGAGCAAAGAGAGAGTAAAGATGCATCCATTAACAGTTTTTGGATGGAAGAATCTTCGATATCACACAATTGATAGAGTTGTGAATGCCGTAGAGGAGGCACTCTGAAATGAATTTCATCATTGGGTGTAAGTACAGGAAAAGAAGATGAAAAGGAAGGAGGAGAATTATTTCCTTTCTCCTGCTTTTGGCTGCCCCCCTCGTTGGGTAGAGAGAGTACTTTTACACCCTCTAAAAATTCAAAATTCTTTCCATTAGAATTATTTTTTTTATTTATTTCTTCTACTGTTGAATCCATCAGAGAAGAAAAGAAAGATGCTTCCTTTGTCATCTCTACAGGTGAACGAGAAGATTCTAACCATTTCTTTGAGGAGATATCTTCCTCTCTGTTTGAAAAGAATTCCATCGTTGGAGAGGAAGAACGTTCTTGCAAAGTTTTCCAATTAATGGAACGAAAATGTGGATCTCGAAAATCTAAAGTCTAAAAAATAAATATCTTGGAGAGAGAAAATGAAATGAAATGAAATATAAAATGAAAGATAAAATGAGAGATGATGAAATGAAATATAAAAAATGAAATATGATGAAATATAAAATGAAAGATGAAAGATAAAATGAAATAGGATGAAAAGAAAAAAGCCATACACATTATCATTACTTCTATACATTCTTTATGTTTTAAATAATTATTATAAATATAATTTACTTGATAATAACTAGAAAAAGATGAATTTCTTGGATCATAGCCAAAGCGGCATAAACAGCCTCTCCAAGGTCCATCTGAAAACAAAAAATAAAAACTCTCAAGAAAATGGATAGAAGAAAGTTTATCAATATTTTCTTTATAGTAAAATGATATGTATTTCTCTTCATTTTCTACATTTTCATACATTTAACTACTGTTTACTCTATTCTCTAATGAATTCAACTTTTATACATTTATTTCTTCTCTGAAAGTAATATCATACCACTAATACCAAAACAGATACGAGCAAATGCAGATTTTCGTTTCCAAGCAGTGAAATTTGATGGAAGATATTCATCAATAGATTGACGCAGCCATAAAGGACGTTGATTAAAGAGATGATGCATTAATTCTACTAATTTTGAATCTATAAACATACGTGAAGATAGAGAGAATGAGGAAGGAGGGGAGAGAGGAAGGAGGGGAGAGAGAAGGAGGAGGAAGGAGGGGAGAGAGAAGGAGGAGGAAGGAGAAAAAGATAGAGAGGAAGGAGAAAAAGATAGAGAGGAAGGAGAAAAAGATAGAGAGGAAGAAGAAAAAGATAGAGATTAGAAAGGTGGATAAAATTAAAAAAAATGAAAAGAGAGTTAAAAAATAAAACACATTTAATAAAATAGAGGTGTATATATATGGAAATTTGGTATGTTTTAGAAAAAAGAAAACAGGTATGATGTATAACAAAAAACAATGAAAAGATTAAAAGAAAATAAGAGAAGAAATCATTGAAATATCATAAAAACAATAATAGACACAAAAGAACTTAAATAATGTAATGAAAAGAGAAAACTAAAGAAAAAAAAATACAAAGAGATTCGTTTGTAAATATATCTTTAGAATCCTACTAAAAAAGATAAGAAGAAACAGTAAATATTCTCCAACAAATTTCTATACAAGAAATAATACATCTTTGGCCATATTTCGTATTTTTTATTCTTCTGTATCTACACCCATCTCAAAAGAGTTATCCCATTCTTATTTTTCCATCTATATTTTCTTTTTTGATTCTCAATCATTACTATTTCCAACTCTATTCATTTTTATATTCCAGCAAGTATTACCACCGGATGTATAAACTATTTTTTCTTGAACAAATACTTTTTCCATTATAGATAACTTTAACAATTCTTTCTCCTCTCCTTTTCTTCGCCATTCTCCCTCCACTTTCTCCTCCTTTCATTTTCTCTCTCCTCCTACTAACTCCTATTTGTTCTCTATTCATTTTTCACCATCTCTCTTTCTTTTCATTTCTTTCTTCTCATTTTCCTCCCTCGCTTCCCTCTTCTCATCTCAATTTTCAACTATACCTCCTTCTATCCTCTCTCTCTATACCTCCTTCTATCCTCTCTCTCCTCCTTGCCTGCATGTGCCTTGAAAGCACTTGGAAGAGGCACTTGAGGAATATTTCCTTCTGAAAATTTCCAAACAATATTTAAAGCTTCCTCTGGAGGTTTTTTTAAAAAATCTTGCCTTCCTGTAGCAGCCAACTCTTCTGATTTGGAGGGGGAAACTTCTGCAGCGATCTCAGAGGGGGAGGAAAGAAGGGGAGAAATAGAGGGAAGAAAGGTGGAACCTTCGGTAGCAGATCCAGAAAAGGGGGTAGAAGCTATCCCTGTATGTACATCTCCTACTACCTTCTTAAAATATTTCGCAGTTCTTCCAAATGGATTCTCTTCATACTTATAAGGAAAAGGTGTACTTACACGTGTAAACATAGGAGGAGGCAAAAAAATAGGTCCAGAAGAAGGATCTTGTATTTCATCATCAATGGCTGAAAAATGAAAGAAATTGAGTCTCTTTATAGTAAAATATGGAGAAAGAGAGATGAGGAGAGAAATGGGGGGAGATGAGGAGAGAAAGAATTGAGGAGAAATAAGGTGAGATGAGGAGAGAGAAATAGAAATGAGGTGAGATGAAGAGAGATGAGGAGGAAGAGAGATGAGGTGAGAGAAATAGAAATGAGGTGAGATGAGAGATTCTCAAATTTCTCAATATATAAATCTCTCAAATTTCTCAATATATAAATTCTTTAAAATAAAAATATATAAGGAGATGTACATCGTTCCATGCGTGCATGCTCAGGAGGTGCATAGAAGAAATCTGCCATCGATTCGAATACAAATTTTTGTACATAAATTCCTTTTATTTCAAATTCTATTTTTCCAGATTGTCTTTGAATTCGTTTCATTATTAATCCATGAACAGAACAATGTGTGGCAGCTAAAAATTTTGAATATTTATCGTTGGGATCAAAACGATAAATGAGAGGAGATTGTTTTGGATTTTGAAAAGAAGCAGCCAATGTGGCAGACCCTCCCAAGCATTGAACAATAGAAGAAGCTGTGATAAAAGAGAAATTTATGGAGATTTCAGTGAATGAGAAGTGGAGATATAAACACAAAAATCTTCATGAATAGAGAGAGGGATGCATTGATGAGAAGGAAATTATTTTCTGTGATACAAGACAAAGCAGTCATAGAAAGAGAGGATGAAGAAGAGATGAACACACACCCATTCTTTACACTAGAGAAGTAAGAGAACTTGGGGGTGAAAGAAAGAATATAAACTCTTATATAACTCTTTCAGTAAAGGAATTTATATATATAATAACACATGTTGGACACTATACATGAGAGGCAGAGTGGCTGCTCGTCTATATGCGTATGCTTGAAGTGGAGTGTTCTTCTCTTTGAAAATTTTATTTCCTATGTATTTGGAGAAGTATTCGATCCTCTATGCATTATAGAATAGAAAAACGTACGAATCTACATATTTTACAAAAGAAAGTTAAGATTTCTAAAGACGATGGTAAAGAAATGCCATTTTTACAAGCAATACAGGAATATAACATTTCTTTTATAGAGAAAATCAATCGAATAGACGAGACTTATATACTCTATAGCGAAATCCTATTTGAAATGAGAGGGGGGCACATTATTACAATGTAAATCTAGTAGAGAGAGTATTCTCTAGCCTTGTTTTAAAAATCCAAGTGATCGAACAATTCCAGAGTGTCGTAGAGTATCTCTTTCCATCTTCACTATAGCCTTGGTTTTATACATAAAATTTCCTAGTAAGATGCCAAAACTGAGAAATATCTTTTTCTTACAGTGGGCAGCAGCTATTTCTTCTACAAATTTTTCTGTTTGTTTCTCATGCAGCAAATAAGGTTGTCTATCTTTTTCATGATATATCAACGAGGGAAAACGAATTATTGCGAAGTAATGCATACATTCTCGAGTATGCTTTCTCTTTATGCAATAAATTAGATCTTTTGTGCCATATTTACAATCCGAAATATGCTTTTACAGCCGTTTCTACTCTTAAGTGTAAGAGAGGAAAACGTAAAAATAAGGAAGAGCACCGATAAAATAGGGAGAATACAGTTAAAGGCTATGTTTGATGCATATAGAGAATCGTTTCTCTTATCCTAAAGTAGCACAGAATGCTAAAAGTAATTTGAAAAAGAGAAAGCATCGTTCACCTGCAAATTCTCCGGCCAACCTTCCAGGAAGCTCAACAATACTGTAAATCTTGCGAGGAATGGTTAGGCGATGCCTCACATCAATAGGCGCTCTCTCAATGGAGGGTGAAGCCATGATCGTGTGTTGCTTTTTTTAAACAACTCTGGTTTGAATGGGCTCTATTCTCTTCTTAGTATAGGTTTATATTGCAACCCTTTGCAAAGGAAACGTACGTGTATTTGAAAAGAATGAAAGACATCGAATGATAGAGATGTACAAGAAACACCAAATGAAACAAGATACTCTTATTAATAGGAAGTGATAGTGTGTAACTGCCAGAATATATTGTTTCCCCATGGGGTACTCATCTCATGACTGCTGCAACCTACATTCTCTCACCTCTATGGAAATGCAACAAATTACTCATAGAGAATGAATGCTATTTGAAGCGCGTTGCATTCCGTGTATTCACGAATGAAGGGGATTAACTGCTCATGCAAGCAGTAAAAGCAGCACTCTGTTATAACTAATCAAAAGTAGTGTACCAAATACCACAGAGGCGACACCAAAAACAAAATTGAAGGAAAAAAGCATGCAGAATAAAAATGCTGCTTTTTGCTACTTTGTGATTCTATGTTTTTCACATAAATTTTGGTATTGGATACTTGCAATTTTTACCTCAGAACCTTCGAAAAGATTGCTTTTGAAAGTGAAAGACTCACATGAAAACGAATGAGAACAACCAAGAATTGGCTATCACAAATTGCAGCAGGTTTGTTCGCAATCAATTTAGGCGCAACTGTCGCATTCCAATGTCGATCTGTCGATGTTTGGATTTTTTTGAAGAATATTGCGTTGCAATAATCAAAAATACCTTATCGCAGTAGAATTTTATGCAGCCTTTGTCATGTACTATGTCTGCACTAATGTGTCACTTTGAGAAAGAATGAATTATTTTCTTTTTCAAAAAACCGTCGTTTCAATTGAATGCTTAGGAGCTTATGCAGGCATTCTGCAGCCTCGCATCATCTATACTCAGTAGCATTTTAGCAAGTAAACTGATAAATATACAAACTTTGTTTCTATCAGAGAGTATGCACATTTTTATTTTATAATTTCAATATTATTTTCTTGCTAAAAAGATTGCTCTTCTTGTTTGAAAGCTGAAAAGTATAACGCAGCTAAAACTTTGAATGTGTGATCAAATATTGCTAATACTGAGTTGGGAGTAAAATTATAACATATTTTCGTATTGCAAAAGCTAAAAACGAATAAGTATTCGGGTATGAAGCGACTTTTGTCTTAGATATATCGTCTCTCATCATGAAATTATTTAGCACTTAAAAAATATGAGTTTCTGTAGAGCATGCTTAAAGAAATAATCATTCAGTTTTTAAATGAATATTTTAAAAGGTAAAAATGAAGCTGAAGTTTCTTCTGTAAATATTGTATCTGATATTTACCTAAATACTAAAATCTATATTTATTCCACTGGCTTATGTTCGTTTTTAAACTGTTTAATTGCAATCTATATACCAAGTGTCAACACTTTTGTTTACTGACTGATGAAAGGCGGAATTCAATCACCTGAGTGTGAATTGTTACAGTAGAAAATGGATACTTCTTTTAATGGTACAATTTAAGCAAAAAATGAAGCAAGAATATCCATGCTGTAATTACTGTCCCCTGTATCTAGCGCAGCTCAACAATTGGATCCTCAGCTAACTGAGGAAAGAAAACGTTCCATATTCCCTATATGCTTCACTAATCCATTCATATCCTGTGTAAAACTGTTTTGAATTATTGAAATAAATGCAACGTAAATTGAATAAAATTATAATCCATTTCTACTTTACGCGATCTCAATGATAGACTATCCGTCATTGTAAGTTCTGAAGGAGTTTCTGTGCATGGGGTATTTTTTCGTTTGATGCAGTATATGTAGGTATCTTGTGGCAACCCAATGTAGCAGAGAAAATGATACTTCTTTCGTGCTAATAGTGACTAGCTTAATTGTAAAGCCTAATTAATCCTTAAACGTCATATCTTTCCTTATTAGATATTAAGACAAGACGTGAGGATGAGGCGGAATTATTTCGAGTTCGTCAGATTGTAGGCGGACTGTCATTGAAGTGGAATAAAAGAAGAGAAATGAGAGTCTGTGTTCGGCAGAAGCGGTTGGCGTTTTTGAGCTGTTATTTAACAAGACAATTCTACTCTAAAGAGAATAGAAAATTTTATGTGTGTGTTCTTATCCTGTTTTTGCTGAAAGACCAACGAATCGGTAAAGTAACAGACGGAGTGAGATTTACTGCATCTATTTGCGTCCTCGCGATCCAATTCAACAAGCTCACAAAGTAGTTTTTGTTTGAGTCGTAAACACAATTTAAATGAGATGGTAAATGGCCGTAGTAAATAAATGACTGGCAAAATCCAAGTCAAAACTCACAAGGTTACAGCAATTAGAAAAGAAAATTCAGCACAGGAGTTACAATTTCGGGCTCTTTATGAGGCTGCAATGGTGTGCTTCATATGGAACACGATGTATTTGTAATACCTGGTAACATAATGCTTTTCAACATAGCCAAAAAAAAAACATTTATAATTTTTGTGTGATTCAATGTCATAAAAATATGCAAAGCATAGCTACATACAACCACCTTCTCCTTTCAGTTCAACTAAGTTTTTCATTTTTTGACAACAAAGTTTAATGTTACCGACGCTTTCCACCGTGTAAAAATTAGAGTGCGTCGTTTTCGCAGTTTATAGTTTTGTTCCTTTTGCCCTACAGAAATTCTTCCACACGTCAATACTATAAAAATAAAAGGGAAATTAGTAAGCCGCATTCATTTTCGAGTGGGTGTTGCTGTTTGTGTCATTCTGTTTTGTAGGATTCTAAGACATGCCACGACTTTTTCCAAGAAAATGACGGTATCGAAACGCAAGCAACTTACAGTACTCATACAAGCAGATATACAATAAACGAAAAAATTGATGCGTGGGTGTAAGCTCGCACAAAGAAATCGATGCGTTTGATGGTACTACAAACAGAAAATGAGCTACAGGAGGAGACGTTGGCGGTTCTACTACTGTGAGAGCGTGTGCATTGACAGGAGGCTGCAAGGGGGTAGTGATAGGAAAGGGTGAGGTCGAGAAATAAATTTTCCTTAAAATGCTACTTGTTTCCCATCGCTGTTGAAATAAATTTTGCTGTGCCACAATCGCATCTAATAAAGCCCAGCAATAAGAATTGGCTCGTTCTAATCCATGAATATATACAGGCAAAAGTGTATGATGGAAGAATGCACCAGGATATATCTTTGTAGAAATAGTATCACGGGTTTCTTTCAGCCAGTGGCGATAAACAGAAAAATGCACAGACAAAGGTAGCACAATAGAAGACAGGATTGTGTTTCCTTCATTCTCAGCAGGAAGTGCTACAGGAGAGGTGAGAGAGGCGGTAGGAGACAAGACAGAACTATCCTTCACCTTACACGTAGCATCGCCCTCACGTTCAGCACAGTAAGAAATAGGCTGCTCGGCTACACAGAGTGGCTTATCTAGGGTGCAATTTTCTTCCAATAATTTCTCTCTCTCTGACACGTTGAAAACTACCTTTTCAGAGGGGAAACCTTCATGAGAGAGCTCTTTTAGAGCATCAGTGTGTGAATCATCTGTAGTATCCTCTCTCTTACTTTGGCTGTGATCCATTTCTTTAGCAATTTCAGGTAACACTATCTCACTCGATGAAGAAGGATGGGCACTTTGTTCAGCAGAAGATGTCTCGATGGGTGCCTCATCGCTATGCCAACAGCTAGTTTCCGCCTGTACTGTGAGGCCATCTACAGGCCACTCAGTCTTCGTTGGAATAGTAGAAACGATGGCCCGAGAGGGAAGAGGAGCGTTAGAAGAGGCTATCAAAACAGTTGTAGACGATTCATCTATGCAAACGATGCATTCAGTAGTAATGCATATAAAAAAAAAGAGGGTAAAGAATTCAACAGCACTATCGAGCAAATTTCAGTGAGTAGAAGGAGAGTTGAAACATATTAAGGAAGCAAGAGGGATACATACTATACAGGAGGAAAGGAATACAATGTGTAGAATTCAAACAAACTAGCAGCAAATGGCTTGTAAAACTATAGACATTTTGCTGTAGAGATATCATCTTAAAATTGTGAATAGGAAGTACAAGGAGCCAACCATTGACATGGCCAAAATTTTGCTCACACGTATGCCACAAATATCCATACAACACAAAAGTATTCTTGCAAATAGAAAATGTCATTTATCTACAAATACTAAACAAGATGGATTCAGAGTGCTCTCCAATAGAATTATCACAGCAAATAAAACCTCGAAAGATTGAAATTTCAATACGTATGCCCCAATATTTCCCAGCTATAGCCTCTATCGATTGTCTAACAAAGAAAAATCTACTGGAGAGAGTACACACTCTGAAGCATTGATGGCTTGTTACTCTCTTTATTTTCTTATGTTTCCGTCTTAAACACCTTTTTCATTTTTCTTTTAATCTTAAGTTTCATCAAAACATTTTCTCTATACCCTGATATACATATTCTCTCACTATGATACGATATATATATGTATATATCTCTCTCTCTGTTATATATGCCAATTCATAAATAAATTCTCTCTCCTCGTGTGTATACTCTCATCCTAATAGAGTCTCCCCCTCTCTCATCGTCACCCCATTTCTCCTCTCTGTTTCTTCTTTAATAATAAATTTCTGAAGACAGTCTACCAGACGATGAACATGTATCTGACAATATCTCCGTGGAGTTCTCATCTGAAAGAGAAGAGGAGGAAGAATTTCCTTCCTCTCTAGGAAGCTGTACAAATTCTGCATCCTTATTTTTCTCCAATAATTGATAAAAGGATTTCAATATATGTTCTAACTCTAAAAAATATATAGAGAGTATAAATAAACATTAAAAAATCGAGAAGAAATAGCCATCTATATATACATTATAAAGAAATATGAAACAAAGGCATTTTTCCAATGATTTTTTCAAGAAAAAAAAAATAGATGGAAAGCAACCCTATGCGTACAAAAACTCTCTCTATTTCATATACTGAGAGATATCTATGCAATTTCAACAAAAATAAAATCCACACAACACATTGCAACTAGGAAGAAAACGTCGAGTATAGTAGACGAGAGAGAAAAAAAATGGTAAAAAAATGAACTCCATTTCTCTTTAATGGTAAAAAATCAACAAAAGAATTCCTTGTATATTTTTTAGGCTATCCAAACTACTAAAAATTCTCCACTTTCCCTATCTCTCTCCTAGATAAGAGAATCCACCCCATAAAATTATTAAGAAAATTTTCTCACCCGCATGTAATTCTGGAGCATCCTCCTGTTGTAAATCACTAAATTCTTTCAAAACAGAGAGAGCTTGAAGAAGAGATTTTGGAGATAAAGTAACATTTTGTTGTAGAGAAGAAGATGCATCGTCTTTTGAAATGATTGCTTCCTTTGAAAGAGATGTGGAACGAGAAGATAATTCTTCTACAGTTGATCCACCTGCAAACCTGAAAAATTTGTAGAATGCATTTTAGAGAAATGAAAAGGAGATTTTCTATCCGAAAAAAAAATTATATTCCTCTCTAAAATTTCTTTATTTTTTCATTTTTTTGGTTTATAGTCGTCTTATTTTTCATCAGCCAATCCTTCTTTACTACTTTGCCATTTCTAAGATTTTTTATACATTTATTTTATCTTCTATTTGTAGTTCTCTCCTTCGTTTCAACTAGCCTCTGTTTTGGCATCGCATCTCTCTCTCTTTTTTTTTTCTTCTCTTTATAATATCTTTTTTCTTCGTTTCATCTATTTTATATTTTATCTATTTTCTTCGTTTCATCTATTTTATTTTTTATCTATTTCATATTTTATCTATTTTATTTTTCATCTATTTTATTTTTCATCTATTTAACTTTTCATCTATTTTCTTCGTTTCATCTATTTTATATTTTATCTATTTCATATTTTATCTATTTTATTTTTCATCTATTTTATTTTTCATCTATTTTCTTAATTAATACTTCCTACCATTTGGGAGCAACCGTTTTCTTAAATACAGACCAAAGAGCCTCTGATAGCATTGCTTGAAAAGAAGGTTCCAAAAGAACCTTCTCATATTATTAAAAAAAAAAAAAATTTTAAAATAAATTTATATATAAAATGGAAATTATAACAAAAATGATGAAAGAATAGTTAAATTTATTTTTTAAAAGAGAAACAAATTACCTTTGAAACGTAATCTTGAGAAACTGCAGCAATGGAAGGATCATTCAAAAGAGAAATCAAAGCAAATGAAGCCTGTAGAAAAATATTATTAAAAAAAATTTTTATATATAAAATAAAAATATTAAAAAATATAAATTCCAAGAAAATTTATATTTATAACAGCGCAAAATTTTTTAATTATTTTGAAATTTCGTTTATAATAAATTTATTATGAAATAGTGTTAAAAGTATACTATAATACTATAAAATAATAAAATTGTATAAAAATTATTAATATATATATAAAAAAAAAATATTTCTTTACCGTTTGAACAGCTTGCTGCCGTACAGAAGAATCTTGTAGAACGGATTCATTTCTTTTAAAAAACAATTTCATATATATAAAAAATAGTTTAATAAAGAAAAAAAAATAATAAAATAAGAAAACTAGTACATAAAAATAGAAAAAAAAATACAGTTGCAAAGAACAACACTAAAAATTATTTTTAAAAATAAACTCACAAAAAAAGATATTTTAGTTGGGAAATATATTTTAAAAAAAATCAAAATATTTACAATATACTAATACAAAAAAAAAATAAAAAATCTTTCAATTCTTTTCTATAAAATTATTAAAAATAATTTGTGTAATTCCAACAAAAGTACTTACACGAGAACTTGAAGCGCAGAACTAATATCCTGAAGGCAGAAAAACATCAAAAATTAAAGAGATGAAACGAAAACGTGAAGTAAAAGATAGACTGTTGAAAAAAAATAAAAAACTTCATAAAAAGATAGTGGATAAATTATAAAATTTATATACTATGTGTAGGATAAATTCTATAAAAAAAATTACGTATACAGAAAAGGAATTAGCTAATATAACTTAATGCAAAATTCGAGAAAGAATTTAAAAGAATGAAACCGAAAAACCAATGAAATAAATTAAAAATAAAAATATTTTTCCTTCTCCGTTACCGGTCGATGGATTAAATGAATACACCAATCTGCAGCAGCTTCCCGGGCTGTGGGTCTACAAAAAAAAAAAAGAATATTAAAATAAAATTGTAAAATAAAATAATAAAATAAAATAAAAATAGTAAAATAAATTAAAAATAGTAAAATAAATTAAAAATTTTCCCCTACAAAAATTACGGCCAAATAAATATAAAAATTAAATATTTTGCGTGTAAGTACAACACTCCAGGGGGTGTATCCATTCTATCCAATAAAATCTCCACTTTCCCTCGAAAGAAACTTAATTTTAATAAAATCACTTTTCTTTCCATTCAATGAAATTCTCCATTTACAGTATTTGATAAAATGGATACGTTTCTTTTGATTAGGAATAAAAACGTATCTACAATGAGAAACATAAAAAATTCTCTTCAAAAAATATTTTACTTTGAAAAATTCCAAGAGAAAAACTCTCTTAATAAAAGAAGATATTCTAAAACTATAGAAAATTTTTTTTAGAGATTCACAAGTTTATCCTTCAATGAAGAAATTCATTTTTTTGAAGAGAAATCAACTTTCTTATGAAAAAATCAACTTCTATAGAAATAAAATTTTTAAAATAGTAAAATGAAATACCACAAAATGCTCATTTCCATTACTTTGGGGCTAATTTTTGATTTTATAGACAAAAAAATTTTCATGGATGCATTCTCTTCTCTTCATACATTTTTTATTTAAATATTTATATTTCTTACAAATTTATGGACATCACAAGTAAATTGGAAACCTGCTGCTGTACAGAGGGGTTAGCACAGAGATATCTAGCAAGGGTTGGAAACAGAGTATTTTATAAATAAAAAAATGTGAGAGTAGAAATGAGAAGAGAGAGAGTATAAATAAAAGTTGTGAGAAATAAAAAATGTGAGAGAATGCATCAAAAGTAAAAATATTCAAACTTTACAAACAAAAAACTATAAAGATATAAGAATGAAGATGAAACAGAGATGCTATAAAAGAGAGAAACATTTAGCATAACTGAGAACTATGGTAAAGAAAAATAGGATAAAAAAAATTAATAAATCCAAGTTCAGAAACCAGTTGTAATTCCTTTGGATAAAATACAGTAAGAAACATAGAAACAGAGAAGGCAGGAGTATAGAAGTAGAAATCTTCACCTCTCCACATACACAAATTTTTCTTCATTATCAAAAATAGATAGAAAATACGAAGGAGAGTAGGCTATAAAGATTTATAAGATTCTTCTCTTTTATTTTCTGTACAAAAAGAAAAGAAAGATGCCTTAGAAGTTCTCCTTGTATTTCATAGATGACATCTATAAGAGTGAAATGATTTTTTTCTCCTCTTCTCATTCATTAGAGTTACTATCATGAAATGAATAAAATTCTTATATAAAAAGTTTTATTCCTGAGATAGTTCATGTTTTTTATAACATTAAATAAAACATACTTTACAATATCATCTGAAATTTGCAATACTTTTTCCTTCACAATTTTAGTATTTAACGTTCGTACGACAAGATCAGCTAATTCTCGTTCAGAAGAATTTAAAATATCTTGAGCCCATCGAGCAACCACTTGTTGTAACTATAAAACATTAAAAATACAAAGTAAAGAAGAGGTAGAGAAGAGAAATCAAAAAAAGGAAAATATACTGTGAAGGAAAATAAGAGAAAAATTGAAGGAAATGCGAGGAGGGGAAAAGAGAGAGAGAAATGAAGGAGAAAAAAAGAAGGAAATAAAACCAAGAATGGATTAACTTAGAAAATATAATTCATTTCCAACAAACTACGCACGCTCTTAGCACTACACGTAATACTTGCAAGATTTTTCATGGATTGACAGAGTTAAATATGTAAAATATCAAAATTTATGCTACAAAGGATAGAAAAAAATTACAGAATTGCTCATTGAGAAAAAGTGGCATTCATAAAAATGATTTTCTCTAAAATGAATAACTTAAGAATTGAAAAGAAGGTGGGAGAGTTGTGAAGAATCCACCTACCCGACTATCATTGAAAATATCATCAATCAACTGCTTAGAAAATTCACTGGCTGCAAAAAGAAAAAAACAAAGAATCATTAAAATTATTTTACAACAGAAACTCTTAGCACTCTCCACATGAAAAAATGAAAAAATTTGAGGAAGATAGGCATACGTGAGAATCATAAATCACGTCCTTGGAGGCAACATAAACGTAGGGAGAAAAATCAATAGAGTGAGCCACGAAAATAGAATATGGGATAGAAGCAAAATAGGGAAATAAAAAAAACCAAAAAAAATTACAAGGGAAAACTTGTAGCCACAAAAGTTTATACTGTGAAGGAAATAAAGGGTGAGAAGAACGGTAAAGTAAAAAAATAAATTATGAAACCAATACATTCTGAAATTTATATGACGAATAAAAACCTTGCTTGCAAAAATAAGATCTTCTCTTGCATATGATACCTGTGAAATGAAGTGTTTCATTGGCTAGGAGTTGATTCGATAGTAAATCTGCGCCTTCTTGGCCCGCTACACGTTTTATAGTATCCCAGAAGAAAAAAAATCCCACGCCTATAACAGTGCCGAAACTAGCCAGAACTAAGAGGAGTCGTCGCCATTGTTTTGTTAAATGCAAACGAAGCGCTGTTTCAGAAGCATTTTGCAATAGAGAATAGAGATGCTCCATATGGCCCAAACGCACCATGCGGCCAGCAGAAGTCCCCCCTTTATCAGCGTTACCCGTTGTAGTGTAACCATGCAGAGCTCCGGAGCCACTTTCATGGCTTTTAATCGATAGAGGTGAAGCACTACGTCTAGGTTCAGCGGAGTAGTAAGTAATAGGAGAATGTGCATGGGAAGAGGAAAGTGATTTATGCAAAAAAGTAAAAGAGGAAGCATCTGGATAAGAAATAGGTCGTACATCCTGGTCGGAGGTACCACCGGAAAAAGTTTTGGTTCCGATAGTCGTTGGTCGGAAGTGAGGAGCGCTACAGGAAGGTTGGACAAGTCGAGTATCGTCAATAGAAATTGCCTCTGCAGTGGGCACAGGCTGCGGCAAGGAAGTATTCTTAGCGGGGTGTGCGTTAGTAGCCAGCGGATCTCCGGGTACCGCCATTTCTTCCCTTGGATGTTCCTGCTTAGAGGCGGCAGCCGCAGATTGTTCCGTACATGTGAACGCGTGAGGATCCAAGGAAGCGTTCGCGGCAGGGTAAGAGACATGTTCTGGCAGGGCTTTGGAAGCGGATGAATTTCCTACGGTAGAGGAAGCGGATTCTGTCTCTGATTTTTCGGGTACGACCCGCTTGCCGAAACGGCTCCAACAAGAGAAATCAACAGCATTTAGTTGCATAGGCTGCATTTTTATAGGGAGTTGAAGCTGAATCACATCGTAACGAGGCAACACCCTTGCAATTCCTCCCTGTGCCATTGACAGACTGGGAAATGCTTTACCATATCTCCCTGTAGGGCGCGAGGGCCGCATAGGGTGGGCTAGGGGTCCAGACCGCCAAGAAGGCCACGGGGACCGAAGGGAAGACGCTAATTCCCTTAGGTCCCTCCTCATGAGGAGGGTAACATTTGAGAAAGTCACAATGGAAGAGTTTGCGCGTGATACATAAGCAGACTATACTAATTACCCATACTCGACCAGCGGTGACAATTGTTCTAACATGACGTGCGTGATAATCTATTTCTCCGAAATGAGTTAGCCTTCAACTCGTTAGTTTAGAGATTGTACGGAAAGGGAACGGCTTAGGTAGCGGACGAGCAAATCTCTCAGTCCAATCGTTGCTTTAAAGCAAGCTTGAAGTGACAAGCGTGCCCTTTATATATCAAACAAGAGAAGACTATGTAGGCTCTCATTTCGTTTAACAGCATGATTTTTCACCCTAGGATTGCGCTGCATTTTTGATTCTGCTAACGGAGGGGAGTCATCATCAGCAAAATCACAGGGAACAACTTAAAAGCACAGCTATTTTCTGTAGCAAGACTTATTTTTCAGTTAAAAAATTACCTGCTGGCATTTTTTTGTTATTACTGAATTGCATCATTTATTTTCTTTGAAACTGTGGCCTTATGCCTTATGAGAGAAATTTGATTTATACAAAACGTAATACTGTATGCAAATCGTTATAGAGCTTCCATCAAGTCTTAAACACCTGGATTCCTCCAAGAAACGTAGCAAATGATTTTCACAAGGTTAAGTAAGCTTACGAATACTACAAAAATGCCTTCAAAAAAGTAGCGAACCAACGAAAAAAATTCTAATAGCTAGACACGCACAATCTACCAATGAATCAAATTACCAATATCAGGTAGTTTGTGCGAGCGATTAGGCACGCAATTACGAAGGAATGTGTGCTGCTACGAAGGACGACGCGCTATATAAGATTCTATGGTATCTAAAGCAACGCTTCGTTGTTACAAACAAAAAGAAAAAATTTCCCCAAAGTTGGAATTAATTGTGTTACTACGAGAGGAGAAATATGTGTCTAAAATTTTTAGTTGTTGAATTTTCTACAGAATTAGCTAGCACATTCACGTTTAATTTACAACCAATTCATAACATGAAAACCATTTTAAAACTTGCCTTGCCGCTTTTCTGAAGAGAATGTTTTACATTTCATCGGTTGTAAAACAATTATCGTAAACATAGCAAAATGATCTTATCACAATTCGTTTTGATATTTCTAAATCAAAACAAATCACAGCATGTAGAATAAGCGCAACAATTTCGCATAGTCGTTTTTTCTTCAACTCAAATCAAAACAAGCTTTTGGATATCTTTTCTGTATAGTAATACAAATACAACTCACCCGATGAATACTTTATAATTGAATTAAATCAAAGGAAAATATGATGAGAAAATTTCATTCTAACCGGGAATAAAAATATTTCCATTTATCTGCGGGCAAAGTTGATTTGCATGAATATTCTTTCAATACTTGGAAACATTCCAAAACAAAAACAACTCCATTTGATCAGAATTTACACGGAAATTACGTATTTGTACTCTCTGATGCATGCAGCAGACAAATGGAATCAATATATTGAAAAGAAAGAACAAGAAATATTGCAATGATACATCAAAAGCGCAATTTACGCACGAATCTTGGATAAGAATACAATGTTGTGGCATACCTAAATTTGAACTGGCGGGGCAGTTAAATTTTTTGTGTTTTGCATAAATGCAGCTTATCTCAGTCCATACTGCATTTAAAAAGGTGCGCAAAATGCATGCACTCTGTGGGTGACGACTTTCGAACGATTACCTAAGGAGTGCAAGTGACAAACAAGTACACACGATCGTTTTTCCTTGTGCTTGAACGCAACTCAAAACTTCGCCAATGCCAGCTCTCAGCACGGATTAGATGAGCTATCCGATGTTTGCAGTGATTTTTTGAAATAAGTAATTTTTTCGCACGCTCGCCTCCCTCAGAATAGAGCAGCCCCAATTGATTTCGTTTATCTTGGTACGCAACACCACCGGCCAACTTTTTCGCTTTATTTCGTATGTCACGCTAGCGATATAATGTTGCTGCTTTACCCGCCGAGTTTTACCATGCCAACCTTAAAAACTATGGGGTTATTTTTCTTGTTTAGAAATGTTCCTAGAGAGGGTTACAGAAATTACTCTCCAATTTTGATAGGAAATTTCACAGAATGAGATAAAGATATGTCTAGGTGCATGCGTTGTTAATTTTATTGATCTCTCTCATTCTAAAGAACACTGGAATGAGGATCATTTTCGTTCTCGTAAATTATAGCTTAATCAATAAGCAGAATAGTATGTCATACTCTTTCTCCTTGTAGCTTTTTTGAAATTCTTTTGACATAATCTCAAGGTCAATCGTAGGCATATTTTGGAAAATTGCTTTTTAGCGATGATACACCCACGCAGGATTATCGCAAATTCTTTGTCTTACGGTAAATACTCTTTTTCTTGACTTCAAATTGCTCAATTAGAGTTACTCTTTCTCATTGGTGCTGTTTCTGACTTTCCTTTCAAAATATGGGTATGGGTTTTAAATCTGATACCTCACTCGAGCTTGCTTGATTCAGAGTTCAATTTTAGCATTTGTGCAAAAAGATGATTCTCCTTGAATAACCTAGCAATGCGACGTGAAATTTTGCTGCAAATTCTGTCTTTTTTGACACACGTAGTAATAAATGTGACATGAGAGATCCTCAAAAATAGAAAATATGTACAATGCTTTGCATACAATTGAAAGCGCAGGTAAAAAAATGAGAGAAATTTTCATTCTTTTTTTTGATATGGATGACTACTCTGTGCTCTAACCGAAAAAGCATGCCTTATTTAATTTCGGCCGTCTGTGGCATGCATGTCGTTACTGTAGTGTAGATAATTTCATAGGTGGCTGTCAAAATATCTGTGCAGGCCTGCAATTGTAGTTTAAAATAGCCTCTTTTTCACTAGACAAGTGAATGCTGCAGAAAAATAAACCATAAAAATAGACATGTCTATCTGTTGTGTAGCTATAACAATTCCACATTTTACGGCTTTATTAAACAGCAGTGTAGTGTTTTAAGTAATTGAGACAGATGAATCTATAGTACGAGAAAGAATGCGGAAACCCGAGTATTGTTTCTATTCCTGTTGTTTATATTCATCTAATCAAGATGCTTGCAGAAAACTATCGATAATTTCTTTGAAATTTTATCCTCGACTTAGCATGCATGGGTATACTTTTTTTTGACAAAGAGTTAAAACAAAGTGGCGATTCTGAAAATGGAATTTTAGTTATTTGATTGCATGCCATTTTCCCTTAAGCAATTTTCTATTGTTACACGTTGCTCGTGTTGATTTTTCTCATTTTTTTTTCGTTGCCACTCAATCCCCGGGAGTAAAATCGTGATTTTTTTTTTGATGTTTCGTAGGTATTTTTTGAATCCGATTATTCTTGTTTGTAGGCTGCCAGGATAATCTGTTGTAAATTTCCCAGTTTTTGCAATATCTCTATCTACATATATGCTGCTTTTTCTTTGCGCAGTCTTGAAATGTCATTCGAGCAAAAAGCAATAATATCCTGGCAGGTAAAATTATGGAATTCACACCGTGCCCGCCTACTATAAACTCTTTAAACACTCTTACTAATGCCGAAGTCGGAGAGAATTTATCCGACGTTGACTCGTCTAGTTGGGCTACTCCTGGAAGCTATGTGCATGTGGAGCTCGATGATATCTTTGACACATCATTATCGGAGTGGGTAGAAATTGAAGACTCCTTCAGCCTTGCCTCTGGCACAACTTCAGAATCCTCCGATTTGGGCCTTGCTGGCCTCTCTGGGAACAATGAGATTTATGAAATCGATGAAGCGATAGAGGATGAATCGTCATCTTTACAGATTGGTTTGGCTCTCTTGCATCTCGATTCAGATTCTGAAGCAGAGAGCTTGCTGCATTCCGATTCCGTGAATACCCATAAATCTGTTAAATCCAATAGTAAAAGATGTAACACGTGGAATCATGGGGAAGCTAAAACGAACAAACGACAAGAGGATGTAGTTTTAAATGATGATTCATGGCTTGTTGATGCTGATATTTTATCGCTTGACAGTGAGGCCCATGATGATTCTTTGAATACTTGTTTGCTCTTCAAATTATTCCTTGAAGATGGCGATTTGTTGTCAACCCATTGCGAAGAGAGTGCCTCTGCTGTGAATTTTGAGCAGGCATTGCCGTCGCCTCAGGTCAGTTTTACATACATTTCAAAGTTGACTATTTTTTCACTTAAGAATAGTGGTTTGGAGAGGATTTCTTTATGAATCCAATTAGGAATGAGGGACGTCTCACATTTCGATATGCTTTGTCGATAGAGCGAAGAACCAATGCAAGAATCATTACGAGAAAGTTCAACGCTGGATGCTATTGGCAGCAACCCTTTAAATTTAGCAACAGAATCGTCCGAGTCCCAGGGAACTCCTTTGACAAAATCCACTTTACTAAAAAATTCCTTGCTCAATAATTGGTTCACAAGAGGTGTTCAACGATGTATGAATTGTATAATAGGTTTCACTCAGACTAGTGGAGCTGCAGAAAATGTAGAGCAACGAAATGAATCTTCTACGTTTCCTCAATCAAGCACTTCTCCCTCTAACGAATCCTTACGTCTCTTTGGTAACAACTTCAATATAGAAGAAATTTTAACGGAAAAATGCAGACATGTAGAAGAAGGTGCATTATGGCTACGTGATATCTTAGCCCATTCTTTTCGCATTGGCCTGTTGCGTATTGCGTCCAATCACATTCCTCAAATGGATTGGCAAGAAGCAGAGTATCAATTGGAAGCAACCCTTTGCTACGATGAAGGACTGCTGCAAGAAAATATGCTGTCTTCTTTGCAATGTATAAAAAATACTTCTGCGTCTACTTTTTCTATTTGTAGGTCTTTGCCGCATCGTAAGTATTCAATTCAAGGGCACATATAGTGAAAATTTGAAACGTATATTATAGCGTAGAATGTGTACTGAAATGAAAGCATTTCCTTGTTTCAAATTTGGGATTTCTTTTCCTGGGAAATTTCCAGATTCCATAGCTTGATATACTGTAGTAATCTGTTGTCTAACAAGTCTTGTGTAAATTTTTCAAGTATTTATTTAAATAGGCTTATATATAATTTTTTAAACTAACGTAAGTAGTACAGTGTAGTGTATCGTATATATACCAACGTCCAGAAGGCCGTTTATGGTTTTTATTTTATTGACGATAGCCCTTCTATCTCGTGTTATTGGTAGATCCCTCTACATGGAATCAATGGTCAAGAGATAGCACCCTGCACTTTCCAGAATCCGCACTGGAGTCACATCAGTGGATGCATTGTAATACTAATACAATTGGAGTCCCCCCGGTTTTGACGCAGAGGTATTATTTATTACGTAAAATTTAATAACAGGCTGCACAAATTTCATTTTTAGAATCATTCTATGAAGAAGTGCACTGTTTTATTTTTTTTATATAGATTATCACTTCCCATACTTGCCTGCCCACGAAGTATTCCTTCAATGGATCGCTTTTGTGGGCTAGGCCTGCCACTGGGTGATGCTACTGAAAATGCTCCTGCTGCGATGGATTGCAAAATTGAGGAACCACTCTCTTCGTCAACGATTCATTCTATAAAGAGCGATGATAGCTGTGAAATTCAAAATAGCATTTCTAATGTTTCTCCTAAGCTTAACATGCGATTTAAATCACTAAGAGAAATACTGCGTAAGGAAAAGCATCTACAAAAGCAAATATATCTTTCTCCTCACACAGCTTCAAGTTCTCAAAAGCTCGAACTCATTCAATGCCGTAATACAGACTGCACATCTTCGAATCCAAAGCTCCCGTTTGTACAAAAAATATTTTTCCCTGCAACCCTTAATAGGAATTGGCACAAAAATAAACTTTCTCGTTATACAGCAAACAAACTCAAATCAAAAGGGAAAAAAAATTTTACACCACCTGCATCCACGTCATTTGAGCAAATGTGCATGCTTTTAGAATCAGGAAAACGCACACTCATATCAAGAAATAAGAATGTTCCATCTCCCCAGATCAAGCATCTTGACTTACTATCATTTTTCCGTAATCTTTTTTACCAACGCATTGACACAAATGAAGGAAACTCTATGTTTCTTGGTTATTTTCCAAAGCTTCAGCGAAATTTGATGCCTCCTGCCATTTCATTTTCTCTTATAAAATCACTCCACGGAATTGAAAGACTGCCAAATGGGGAGTACTTTCATTGTAGAAGTAATATTTCAAGTGGCTACTTAACCAATGGACATCTATACGTTGCACATCTGCAGCGACAAGAACCTTCGATTTGGCTACATGATTTTTTGAGCACCACGCTACAAATACTTTCTGCCTCTGGAGGATACCGGCAGTTCACTGACCCTCAGACAATTTCTACTAACTCTTTTCGACTAAGGTCATTTTATTCTTCGGTATTTTCTCATTTTCATTCCGAAAAAGAGTCACAAACTGAGTCTATACGGAATTGTCGTGAAAGAAACAACGATAACTCGTTGAGCAGTCTTATGTCTTTGCAAAATATGACAGAAACACCCTCCTTGGAAACTCAAATCCCTCTGCAGCTTAATATGGATAAAGTTGAGTGCTTTACTGCGATTAAAATGAGTATTCCAAACAGTTCAGGAACAGATGACTTACATCATCTATTTTTACGAATAGAAGGAACCGAAGAAATTGAAAAGAATGAAAAAAAATTGATGGAACATTAGAAACATGAAAAAGGTATCTTTCAAAACTGTAACATATTTATGTTTTTAAAACGAAGGCATGTATTACTAAATGTTCTCCTTGCGTTTGTGCTTTTTGTTTACTGTACAATAAAACGTTTTACTGAGTCATTTACTTCTCTACATTCAAAACTGTAACATATTATGTTTTTAAAACGAAGGCATGCATGTCTAAATGTTCTCCTTGTGTTTGTAATTTTTGTTTACTGTACAATAAAACGTTTTACTAAGTCATTTACTTCTCTAACAAAGGGAAGCATAAAAGTTGTCTTTCAATTATTTTATGAAAAAATTTTGCCATTTATCCTTAAGAAATTTAAGGTTTTATTGTATTCTTATGTAATAAACCCTATTGCTCTGTATACTGTGGAAATTGCGAAGTAACTTGGAGAAAATCCCTTGATATGTATATTACTCTGGAATTTGTTTGTATATTTGAGTTTTTCTGAGTTATTTAATCTGTTAAAGCAAATGGTCACACTCTCCTGTCGGAACTTATTTGTTTAAAATTGCTCTTATCCATTCATCGAGAATTGGATGCCTCCATCTCTTGTATTCGCTAAAAATAATCTGTCTCATTTCGTCACAATCACGTATATTATTTAGTTACTGCCCTTCTCATAAAACTAAATAAAATAAGCAACAAACGTACAATAGGAAAAGGCTTTTTTGCTAGCCATTTTATAAGAAATGGTAAGTTGTATGCGGCAGTAATTCTGCTGCATTTCTTTAAAGGAATATTCATTTGGTGGTTTTTTTAATTTTAACAATACATACACATTTCAATTTTGATGGAGTTTTATAATAACTCGGAATGAAGATAAATTGCTGAATTAGCTGCTTCATTCAACATCTGCATCAATTGCGCCTTAAAGTTTGTTCAGAAGCTGTTACATATGCTTAGGTATCTTGACTCGGGCATCTATGCCTCTTTGCAAAGCGTCTACTTTGAATACATTGAGAATGATCCTAAAATTAGGACTATTAACAAACGACGTCATTATGCAGAAAATCAATCAAAATTTCATCATACCCAAGCAGCAATAGCTAAAACGTATGAAGAGTGCATCCGCGAATGGTATATAGAATTGAAAAAAAATACGTCACGAAGCATTTAAAAATCTTTTTAATATTAAGTGAAGCATCGATATGCTTCATATACTGATCTTTTTTCTTCCCAAATGATTTGTACTGGTGGGTGCATCTGAAAATAAAGCTAAAAACACTGGGAGAACTTTTGTAAACGCTACAATTTGAAAATTTGAAGACTCAAAAGGAATCTGTAATTTTATTTCGCCCTTGATAGTTTTTCCTCTTTCGCACTGCTGTGTCTCATTCGAGCTGCAGTAGATGTGTGCAACTAGCTTTCAGTAAAGACAGGCCACATAAAATGGAATGGATTGCTTCTTTCAAATTTTTCGATGAAAGCAGCTATCATATCGTATTTCTTTAATTCTTTCGGACCCATTCGCTCTTCCTTTGAAATGTTTACTCACTGTTTTTGCACTCCCTTCGGAAGCAATTTGAATAATTTCAAAAAAATTGCGAAGAAATAAGGTCACTATTTACAACTGTCTATTTTCGAAATGAATCATGCATTCCAAAATGAGCTATCAGCATGTTCTTTTTTATTTGTTATTAAAAGCCTTTGATGCTCGGCCAACTACCGTCATCGAGTATTTAGAAAATGCGTTTCTCCACTAATCGAATAAATCTTTATTCTCTCTTGATTTGCCTGCATTTACATTCAACTTCAAAAGATTCAACTCTCTATGTTGCACGCATAAGCTTGTGTGCATCGAATTACTGAATACCCAAATTTTTTCTGTCAAAAGCAATAAGATATAGACAGTTTATGAACTAATTCAGTTTTTCCGCAATGATTTGAATGTAATGAATTTCTGACTGTGTATAATTCAAATACAGAAAGCGATGCAGCGGCTAGTTTTTGGAAAATTTCTTTTCAGTAGGGATACCTTACTACCTATCACTTATCACGATTTGTAATCATATCTGACGCAAGTGAAATTGTTTATATTCGACGGTTTCTGAGATGTCGTTTATAATAGATGAGCATTCATCCAGTGCAGGAGAAACGAACCCGCATAGTGATGACCAAAGTCATGGAATAAAACTATTAGACAACGCATTACTTGCAACACTAACATCCTTTGTTCCTCCTTTTTTCTCCCAATTCTCTCCAAACTATAAAGAGAATCGCCGTTTAAGCATTCCTTATTATAAAAAAGAAGCTGCTATATGCGCAAGCTATCTGTACAAAGCTTTAATAACAGCCTTACTTTTGGATGGCACAGCAGGTGCTGTTAGCATTGCCGGAGTCTTCAAAACAACTTTAGGAAAAGAAACTGCTTCTTGGTTATTACCTCTTACTATCACTATTTTTGTTGTTTTCTGTACACTTGAATTGGTGAGTTTCCTTGCAGTCAAAAAGCAATGGGAACGAAGTCTGAGCTTCTTATCACTTTTCTTCTGTAGTTTTGCACTCATTTTTACTTGTATTACTATATTTTTGTTATCCTACGTTATTGTATTTTCTAACTGGCATGGCAACTGGCTAATGTCTCGCAAGCAAAATAATTCTGGGTTTTCAAAAGCAGAAATTCGAGCTTTTAATAGCTATATAATTGGAAGCTTTGTTGGGAATCTATTAATGATACCGCTATGCTACTTTATACGTAAGTATGATAACCATTTTTTGTTTGAATTGCTGAATTTTACTTTGCATGACAGAATAATTTTACATGAGAACTTGAAATATTAGTAATTTTGACATGCTATTTTTATTAGTAAATGTCTTCTAGAATAATTTACCAGAATCATACTTATTCAAATTTCTCAAAAACTTTTGTTAGTATACTTTGTTACTGCTCATTTTTATATGATACAAGCGAAATAACTAAAATTATTAGAGTAATTACATAGCTGCGCATTTACATCATAGCTATGGATTGCCTTTACAGGTCGAACATTGATAAGGCTCAGTAAATGTGTTGGAATAGAACGGCGAGCAAATATTGAAAATGATATGAAACGCAATGCAGCTGAATCATATGGAACCTTCCCTTACTCGCCACAGAACGCTGAAACAAAAGGAGACGCATAGAAAGATGATAATGCACTTGTTTTGTCTTTTTGGAAAGCTGAAGAAGAATTTCTCTTACTCTACTTTTTCTGTGATAATCATTTTTTGAGCTGCTAATAAATAGTTGGATAAACTCATCAAATGAGAACTTTTCCAATATATGCTCTACTTTGGAAACAAACCTCGGAAAAGCAACCATTAAAGTTACAAGAAAATCCATTCAAAGATATAAGTTGATCGAAATTGGAAAAGAGAGAAATGCTTAAATACAATTTCTACAACAAATTATGGTTCAGTTGGCAAGCTTTCTTCATTTATTAAGAATGCTCCCATGTTAAAAAAGTACTTGCCATAAGACGAATCATTGTCTGTTTTGCATTTTGAAAACATTACCTGTTCTCCGCACTTAAGATACAAGTGTTTTCGGAAAGCAAAGTTATTTTCAACGAGAAATCTTAGTGTGTCTTACGTTATATTATTCTAAATCAAATTAAGTCGAAGCACTGCTGAAATATAGAACAAAGCAAAACGTTCTTATTACCCGAGAAGTGGTTATAGCTGCTCTATTTCCATGCATGGTGCGAAGATGCCGAAGTAGTGATGGCTATATTCATGTCAAAGTGTGGTTCCATTCAATAACCTTAGAGGAAAGCATGTATGTAGAACCATTATACGGCCAAAATTCTTCCTGCTGAGGCATCTTTACTCTACCACAAAAAAAGAAAGTTTTCATTGTAAGTAACAAAATTTTTGGTATATTGCAAATCAATTTATGCTATCCAATAAAATATGCTCTTCAAGTAATATACATCACAGTACGCTTTGTTGATGCGCAACTATCTTTAAAATTATCAGAATAGTTTAACCACTATCTTTTATTTATTTCTTTGTACTACGTTCGATCAAAAGTAACACCCTGTTTTAAAGACCTGCTAAAGTCGTAAAGCAGTACAGAAATTTTAAGTGGGGACAATTGTTGGCAAATTGAATAAGCAGTGATATTTTTATCACTGTTTGCAGCTGCCAAAATGCTGATGCGCTCATTTTGAACTCTACCATACTATTTTATAGTGACAAATATTAAATATTTACTTTACAACATTATAGTCAAAAAAGCAAAGTGTATAGCGATGCCTAACACATCAATGTAAAAATGTCTTGGACACTTTTTCTTAGTGTAAAAAAATCTAAATTTAACTGATTCTGTTGATAAGTTTAACTCAGATAATCCTATTTGTTATGAAACATTCAAAAAACTATAAATGACATATGCCATACAAAATTGGAATTTATTCAAATTAGTAATATAACATGCTGCTGAGGCGAAAATTTGCATACTAATAAGTTACTCATTAATAGTAAAAGTTCTCACTCCTTCCAGACAAGTATTAGAGCATTAAGCTCTAATCTCGATTGCTAAAAGTGAACTGGAATCATTCCTTTATATACAATCACAGCATTCTCCCTATCATCCATATCAAACGTAAAAACCAAAGGAAGGAAAAAAAAATTGGCACACCGATGGCATTCTCGGACCAATTCGGCATACTGAAAAAATTGTCCGGCATGTAGAAAAAAAAATTAAACATTTCAATAAAAAAGAATAATAGCATGCTCCAAAAATGGTTTACCAAAGAAGTAACTGTACTGAACATATAATGATAAACCAACTACAGAAACAACTTAAATTTTGGCTACATTAAAATGAGAATAATATTATTTCTAATCATTTAATATTTTGGTGCAATATTTTTTGTTGTAGAAGATCGCACCTCCACTCCTTTCAATAAAATTTACATTTTTTAGCTTGGCTTGTTTAAAAATGTTTTGTCCCAGCAAGCATGTATTTGAATATAGATCTTATACGCAATTAATTTTAAAAGCGATGGGGAAACTACAAAACGCTGCTCGTATCACAAAGATTTAAAAACCAATACAATGGAAAAAACAACAACAAAAAACTAACCGCAGAATCACAGTGCTCAGAAAATCTCAAGACATCACAATCATCTCGAGCAATATAATATAACATACAGGAATGATGGGTTGAAGTGAGGTCGGATTGATGCGGCTTTCTTGGTGGATCAACTGCCCTCTTTGCCCATTGCAGGAGCTCTAAAATAAAAATAGACATGCGAAAAGGAGGCACTTAGTGGACAAACAAATGCTGTTACAATTTCCTTTCGACTAACGATTTGTATGAACATCAAAATTTCAAAGCACTTAATCTACTAATACAGACAAGAATTAACGCGATAGTAGTGATCCCACAAAATTCTCCTGGATTATGCGGCATAAAGATTTGAAAATATTCCTACTGCTTTAGAGCTACAAGGATCATTAATGCATTACCACTCAAATGTTTTCTCCCCCTTTCGGTAGGTGAATCCGGGAATAGAGCAGTTTTCGAAATATTTTTAAAGGAATTCCCTTCTTTCAGAGTAATATTTTTCATAAAATTCTCAAGAAAAGAATCTGGAGTTCTTTCCATCTACAATTTTTATAAGAACAAACAAATCTGCAAAAAATAATCTGAAAGTAGCATCAATGTTAAAAAGCAAAGTAATTTTGTATTAACGCTTTTGTTTCATTCAAATTCCCAAATAAACTCAATTCAAAATAATACTAGAAGCAAGTAATCAAGAGAAATCTTTCACCATAATTTCTTTCATGAATTCTGCACATTCTTTTGGAACTTTATCTGAAATAGTGAGCATCCATTGATCTTTATTAAGCGTATCATCTACCTGAGAGCAAATAAAAGTCCGAAAATGTACTAAAAATAAAAAAAAGTAAAATCGTCTGCAAGATGAAAGAACGAAGTAACTTTGTTTGAAAGTATCCTATTCTACTACAGGTCATACCCCAACTTTTCCGGAGCTCTCTGCAATACGCTGTTTACTCTTTTTCAGTGAGATGCAGCGTTGTTTCCGCTTTTTAGTTCGAGTTTTCAAAATATCTTCCAATGATGAGTGTTCATCTTTTATATCATCAGCTCGCTGCAAGGTTTCGTCTATTTTTAATGTCTCTATAGTATCACGAATGTATACACGCACTTCTGCTTTCCTAGGTGGATCTGCTGCACAAGCAAAAGCATTTTCTATGCACCACCAATCGGAGGCCATTGTCACCTGCATATCATTACAAATTGCGTTATCCACTATTAAAATTCTTCTGTAGTTTGCATAAGAAAATAAATGAATGAGTAGAATTTCATAGCATGGCCTTTACGCAGGTAGTCACACCGCTACAGTTTACTTTAATACATGAGGAAGTAGCGTCATGCATTCATCAAAAACAGGATGTAGTTCATACAAAGTTTGACATCGTAAAAAAATGCTAGACAAGCATTCATTCTCTATATACAATTAAAAAAATAGGGTTACACCTGTTTCACTTCGCATAAACATTTTAGGGTATGAGAACACTTCTTGCTATCATTGAATGGGGAAAAATTCTTGTGTAAAAGAAAATCAAAGCGACTGTTTTTCGTTAGCTCGGGAAGAGTTACCTAAAATAAACAACGATAATAAATGGAACCAAAATATATATATATGCAGCAATTTGGCAACGAAGATAAAATTTGCACGTATACTTTATCTCAGTAATGTGACACTTTGAAAGTGAGTTACTTTATCCGTCAGTAAAATATGATCATTTAAAACTACATGGATAAACACGCTAACAATACCTCTTTTTGAATTTGGATGTTTGCGCAACCACCCGCCATAATCGAATTAATGACATCCCGCAAATCCGAAAAGCGTTCCAAGGAGCAAAACATTGTGTAGATAACTTTGTTCGCAATTTGTGTATTCGTGCAAATCCAAACTCCATTTATTCGTATAGCTTCGACAGAATAGCGCAACTTCCGTTGCTTTTTCGAGCTCTTCGCATCATGACTGCTTAATCTACAAATTGTACAGGAGAGAAGAAGGAGTAGCACCGTAATAAAAAGTTGCAATAAAATAATTCTACTTTATAGTTTCTATGATGATTCCTATCTATCGTTCTCTTAAACTAAAAAAAAAACTCCATTAACCGAACAAGGGCATTTTTCATGAGCATTCCGAGCATCGATCCAGGATTGGCCAAGTGACAACAGACAATTTCATTGCTTTCATCTAATTGCACGTCCGCTGCATAAGATAATAATAATAATTCATGGACAGAAAGTTTTGCTGGTGCAAAAGAATAATTGAACTATGGTGCAAACCGATGTAGTTTTTAGTAAGCTTTGTAAATCAGCTTAAGTTGCATGCTCCCTCGCAAACTGTTTTAGAAAATTGTCATTCGTAGTAGAGAAAATAGAATGTACTGGGAGGTTTGTTTTTGTTGTTGCAATTTATTTCAAATCTCAGGCAGAAGTTTATCGTAATTCTACGGAAAATGCGTCTCTTCTTTCGAATTATGCAAGATTCTAGAAATCTTTTGGCTAAATGTTCAGATCTGCATGGACAACAAAAATACCAAGAAAGCGCTTGTATCTTCGTATCAATGTCCCTGCAAATAGAAATGCATACGCAAAACAGTAATCGAAAGCAATTGCAGTCTCTCAGGTGTCATCAAGCACAGTCGATGCTCAACCATCGACGAAATGAGAGGAAAACAGTATATATTACAACACATCTCTCTTATAATGTAAGCATTGCAAGTGTTTTGTAAAATTTTTGCTTCATAGCAATTAAGTACAACAGATAAATGCAGTCTATTGACACTACTTTTGGTATCTTTGTCTAGTTAATATAAAATGACGGGTAAAATATAGGATGAAGCTACCTGAAAGTAACTTGGGATAGCGATAGACAACACTTTCATCCGGCATTGCTTTTATTCACTGAACACTCGAATAATCTCGATCATTGGAACAAAACAGCTGAATATTCATTGAAGTTATCGAGGACATTCGGCAATACCAAATCTCATTGCTACGTTACGATAAGAACATTCCAGTAAAAATACTACTGAACATACGCAAATTTTAAATCTCTCGTTGGAATTATGAAGGAATGCAGAAGAATTATTTGAGGAAAAAGGTCATATAACTTAAGTATCTTTTCTACACATATTCCATTGTATATTGCTTAACATGCAAGCAAGTACTATATGTTGCCTCTTCATTGCTGACCACAAAATTCGGCGCAAACACATTCGTTGGTTGCACTAACAAACCCGAAGAATTGCGATAGTGTAAAATAATATCTCCGAAAGGGCTTGCGTAGCACTGCTGACGATGTAACCCAGCTATTTAATGTGATAAGCATAGTTTGACTTTAAAAATCAGAAGTTCCCGCAATAGTTTCAGCCTGTTTTATACCAGTCTAAAAGATAAGTACTTTTAAAGAAATATTGTAAAACTGCATGAAAGGAATTCATAAAAGGAGATCTTTTGACAACTTGGCTACTCGATTTTTATTGAGGCTGCTGCTTCTTGCCTTAATGAATGCCACCGGCATGGCCATTCGAATACACTATCATTCCAATTCATCCATATCAAGCCCCAGACACCACATCTACAGGTATTGGTAAGAAGAGACATGATTTAAGCAGCCATTTGCGAGACGCGGCGTTCTGTTTCTAGCCACTGAGGCTGAAGTAAAATAGACATCGGATTTTGTTTCCTCTTTTGACGAGGGGACCTCTGCTCAAATGGCTACGAAGTGGTATTGGAATGAATTCACTGCTCCCTCTTTGCGAAATCCGCAAGAAAATGATTCATTTCAAAAGGATTCTAATTTTGTCCACTCCAATGATTCAGATAAACCATTTGCTTCACCTTTAAATGATAGCAGAGAATCTTCAGCTTATACTTCTGCTCCCCTAGCGAGGAATAGACCCACCTTTGACCAACAAAGTCTTGTAGATATACTTAAATCATGGACTCCCCATGCACCCCTTCTCCTAGCGTCTCTAATTATGCCCTACTGGGCATACAAATCTTTCATGGCAATGAATCGTCTTCTTAGCCAAAACTATTCCAATATATTTTACCAAATTCGACGACCAGATGTGTTAGCCGATCGAATTACTGCATTTAAATACTTAGTAAGTGTTTGGAAGGGGCAATCCATATATTTGTGTGAATGAGTTATGCTTGAGTTCTGAAATATATGTTCTAATTCTACCTATAATATTATAATAGTTCCATATTTGGATTAAAATTTAAAACTTATGTTCTTTCATTTCCAAATTTGAAATTTATTGCAATAGGCGAACAAACGAATGGTTGCAAAATTTCTGCGTTGCTTTCCATTTTTCTGAATTTTCCTTTTTACATATTCAGGTTATTGGAGGATCCATTCTTCCTATTGCTTCTGGAGGACTATTGCTTTGGACCTTAAGAAGGCGTACTGACCCACTCTCTCACGGTACAGATACAGTAGAAGAAAAATCTCTAAAGGTAAAAACGTCAATTTATGTTCAGTTACTTTAACAAGTATTTCTAAGTCTAAATAATATTTATATGTGTTAAATATATGGTTGTAAAATACTTTTTGCTAAAACGCATTCCTGTGTTATGTCATGGTTGCAATTTTTTGTTTGTTTTATTGAATAAACTTATAGCATTCCTGCAGCATAGAGATTTTCCCTGCTAAGCATTCATTTTGAATGGCATATGAAAATTAATGTTGTAAATACTTGTTGCTTACTCTGCTAGTGTGAAAATCGGCCGTTTCCTTATATTTCATCTGGTATTGAAGAAAAAATTCGACGACGGGTTTGAAAAAAGTCTATATTTTTCTTTGATTCTTGAAATAATGCTGTAACTACTGTTGTATCCTTTTATATTTTTCTACATTTGCTGGAGATTTGTTGATATAAAGGTTGGAATTACCTCTTGTAATTGTTTTTACACTGCTACGTTTTTTTGCAAGAGTCACTTAACGTATGCTTCTGTAAGTTTTTTGTTCTGTTTGTTGCTTCCTAAGGATTGTTTGCTTTGTTATTCGTTTTTAAAGAGGGAATATATTATAATTTTCATTTTTCTTATACAGATTGCCATAGCCCGTGCCAATTTAGAAGAATTCGTTCAATGGTCGATTCCACGACGTGAGGAGTGGAAAAATTGGGTACAGAGAAGTCGAAATTCTCATACTATGTTATTAGATCAACAAGCCGGACGATTGGGTCTAGCAGATTTGCTACCCGATACACATAGGTATACTTAGCTATTCTCAGTATTATCATTACCATTGCATATTTTATCTTTTTTGTAAAGTTTTAGTTTTTCTACTTTGGAATGTAGCATCTTAAAAATTGATATCAATAACAAAATTGCCATCAATGCTCTGGCTAGTGGCATTTACATGTTAGTGGTTTTATTATTACATGTTTGAAATCCTAAATGGTTTATTTCACACTTTTCTCTTGCTTATTCATTATCTTAGGAAAAGATTAGAGACAGCCACGCGCCAAGGTACACTGAATACTTATACAGATGCAAAGAATTCTTTCCCTGGACGGACCTGAATATAATCATAATGAATTGTAAAACAACAAAAGGTCGCAGACGACACTTTGTAAAATTTATTGCATTTTAATTACGCGTTTATACGTTTCTTGACGCATCAATGTGGATGCATACCGAAACAAGAATGTTTTGGAAAAAACGCATTTTTTCTACCGTACAGTTTTGGATATAAATCAATCTCTTACATTCATTTTTCAGTATACTACAAAACGGTAGCAAAGATAACACCTATGCCAGTTGACATGTAATGAATTTATACACAGTACAATTGCAATTCATCCCCTGTCAGATTCACATGAAAAGATTGATGGAATAATCAAATTAAAGCCATATTTGAAATATCGTACAAAGCAATATAATTGAACAAAATAATCTATTCTTACCATTGCTAATTGGAAGTAAATAGTGGAAAGATATAGACCAAAAATTCAGTCAGCTTCTCATCGTTTGCATGGTTTTATAGCAAAATTTATTATTACTGTATTTTATCTTGTATCATTCCTAAAGTAAATACAATTTAATTTATTTACTTTTCTTTAAAATGAAGGTTCTTTTCTATTAAATAAGGTGTTGCTCCACTATTTAGCGGAATTTTAAGAAAATGGTGCAAGTGCAATTATACGGCTTGTACACATTTTCATTGCGCATACAGAGGTCATCTTGGGCCAGAAACACTTACTTTTCCATGAAAGAAGTACATATTATGAATCGACCTGCGGATTCATCATACAATGACTTGTAATACGAGAAGCATCAAAACACGTTTGTTGTCCCCTGTCAACGGTTTTGTTTGCCATCTTTTCCTTTTGCATCCGTTCAACCAATTACCAAACTCGTCTCTCCCGTGCTCTATCATCAAAACAAAGGAAGCTGCGCGGGCACTAAAACGCATCGCATGACTCTCGGTCGGTGCCCCTTACATTTCGGTTACGTACTTCCAAATTTCACATTTTTGAATGATTAATTCTAGGATATTATAAAAAAGTACGGGGTTATAATAATATTAGCCCTCTAATCCTTCAGAAACATTATTGCTACTTTACTGCGTCTGGAAAGTATGGTCTTCCCCAAATTACTTTCCCTTAGTGTACTCAATGGCGTACGTCCACTTGCAACGTATAGCCCTGTTTGGTCCGCAGGCCGTTGCAACTTCGTGTCATTTCAATAGGTTCGCTTACCAATGTGCAACAAATATGAGTTCTTTAAATCTATCCAAACCCTATGGTTCATTTTCTACTCATACTAGAGGTATTTTATATACCAAGGCAACTCATGGAAAGTTTCCGCGAGGGAACAGTCATAACGCTGTGCTGAAGCTGATACCAACGATTAGACGAAGCATGCAAGCGCAAAGTTTCCTCTCAAACACAGCTATTTCTTTTTCTCAACTGGCTAACCCTCTTCCTAGTCAAATAGAGGCAGAACACTTTTTATATAAGCTTGGAAGCGATGGACACCGTTATTTCCAGGTATTAGGTGGAGTGCAAAACAGACTTCTGCAATCATCTGGACACATTCAGCAGCAGCGCTTTTTTGCTGGTCGTTCAGGTGGAATGAAACGTAAAAAAACTCGACACAGTCCACGAGTTATACAGACAGGTTTAGGTCGTCGCTTTGAATTTTTCTGGCCTAAAAAGTCGCGTCGCCTTCGTATTCCAATGTACGCAAATAGCCGACCTAACCTTGTATACGATCAGCACCTCAAACGATGGTTAGTAACATGGTATCGAAATGGGATCCAAGTTTTTAGGCCCTTCAGCTGCAAAGAAGGTAAATTCGAAGTGGCTCGTAAGCGTGCATTAACTTTGTTAAAACATTTAAAAGGAATAAAAGCCACGCGGCGCCTTCCTGCACCAGACGTGAATCGTAGTGGCGTTAGAGGAATTTATTTTGATTCAGATGAACGATTGTGGGTGGCAGTCTGGAATCAAGCTGGGATTCGGCGGTTTAAGGCATTTCCTGTTTTACAAATGGGGTTTGATTCTGCTTTTAGGGCTGCTGTGGCAGTCCGAAAGCAAAAGGTTGCAGAAAACCATCAATTTGTAATGCAACGTTCTCGTTGGCGCTCTGGACGCAATGCATTGAAATAATAAAGTATCTTGTTAATGGATTTAGCGTTACGATTAGGTTTACATTTTGGTAAACAACTCATTTTCATAGTAAAACAATTCGATTTATTGAATTAAGGGGCATCAATGAGAACAATTTTTGATGATCTTGAACTTATGTTAGGTGCTGGCTACATCACAACATCTCTTACAACCTAACTTGAATTTGTGAAAAGTGCACGACACAAAAAGAGCAGATCGATAAATTATTTTGCACTATGTCTTACTAACTCATTTATTTTCCGATGAAAGAGTATGCTTCCAAAACGATTGCCATTGCCTCGCAGTGAAAGCGACGCTTCAGTATTTCCTACTGCAGATAGCAGTGTAGGTTTGGTCGTAAAAAGCTTACTCCTAAGAATTCAGCAACAAATCTTCTCTGTTTGCAACAAGTTATTCTGAAGAAATATTTCATTTCCATGCAGTAAATTTTCATGTGTGCTTGCTAAGATATTTCTATTTCCTTTTCTTGCTGAATAATTTTCTCGACGTTCAAACATGTTTCTTAAAAATTGCCAAC
Source organism: Cardiosporidium cionae (assembly GCA_015476325.1). Lineage (NCBI taxonomy): Eukaryota > Apicomplexa > Aconoidasida > Nephromycida > Cardiosporidium > Cardiosporidium cionae. The sequence continues at coordinate 36,800 of JADAQX010000350.1, forward strand.
AATTTCTGTGAATATGAAATGAATACAGCAGCCATGCGCACAAATTCTTCGCCGGTTCTGTAGGTGTTTTATTTTAATTATGCATAGTTGATTTCTCATTCATATGCTTTCCGCAATCAATTTCAATAGCTTATTGAATACTTGTTTTGTAGAAAGTTTAACGCAGTTCTTTGCGCTGGAATGTCAGCGGCTCTCTATGGTGTCTTAATTTATTCGTAAATATACGGGTGGTAATTTACATACCAATGTTGCACACGCAAAACACGCTTTGTTCAAGTTATCGCTATACTGATAACGCTTCCGTTTGAAGTCCATCCCCAACACTATAAATTTGAAGCGAAGCACGGTCAGCGCACCGAAAAAATACTTTATTCTTCGTTGCACATAGCGCAAAACCGGATAAAACTAAAAGCAAGGTGCACTAATGACACCTGTAGAAATAGCAAATGGAACTACCGCAATTTATTATATGGCTTGCAAAGAAAAAAATTGCTATCCACAGTTTTTAGTTGCTGTTTTATATCTATATCTTCACATTGTTATGATCAGAGGTCCATCGCAAAATGCTTACAACTTTACTCGAATTGCGCTTAATTTTTGCAGTTTTTAATGATTTCTCATCGAATGCTTCTACGGATAAAAGGGGAAAATGTTCTAGTAGTATCACATAAGCAGTTACTTCTCTTAAATTGAGAATAGGGGATAATTTTTTATTCTCATTGCATTACTAAATCTTTCAAATAGTATTTTACTTACAAACGGTTTCAATACGGGAATCACATACACATTACATACGGGAACAAATTCAATTTTAATTACATATTTCATACGGAAACAAACGATTTTTTCAGTGGCTATTGCACGGAACCTATGTCGTTACATGGACCAATCATATAAAGCATATTCATTGCATATAGCGGCGCGCTCATCGACATAATACGATGCGCAATTCTTTACGCTACTGTCACCTGCTGTTATTACAATTTTTGATTAATAGAAAAGACGTAAAAATATTCATGTAAAGAGTGTCGAAAGACAAGAATATCGTAATAGTAATCCTAACGTACAGCAGAAAACTTGAAAGAGTAGTAAAACAATGACTAGACTTTGCTCCGTCATTGGACCAAATATCTGCGAGAAAAAACGGGAAAAGTTTATAAGAAATTTAACAGCAAACTCGCAAATTCTCTTTCAACAATGTGCACTGCTACAAGCGAAAAGAGAAGACGCATTGCTGCATACACTCATTGCAAATAATTCTAAAGCAGTACTAAAATGCTATGCTCTATATTTCCGCCACTATAATAATTTGCATGAAAAATTAATCACTTCCCAGCTATGGTTCGCACCATATATCCTTAATTTTGCCCTTGAAGCAAACATTTTATTTAAAAAAAAATCACAGAAAACCCCTATGCACCCAGGAATTTAAAAGTAAAGTGGTTTCATAACCTCATTTCACATTTGCAAAAAGTTTTAGAGCTATCTTGCATTAACATTACACCCATTGCATCACCACATAGAAAAAACAAAGAAAAGCGTAGTGCAGCCAAACGTACTCTCAAAGCCAAATTAATTATTGTCATATTTGGCGTAGGCTCAAGCTTTCCAGTTTCCTTATTAAGTCTGCAGAAAATACGAAAAATAGAGACTATGCAAACATCAAGAAAGAAATTGCATGAAATTCTTTACTTTTTTTCTTTTCTAAAATTCGATTCAACATCCTTCAAGGCCAGTATAGGTCTACGGATAGGAAAGGCGCTCTATCGCCCTCTGAAAACTTTCTAATTTCTTAAGAATATATTTGCCTTCACTTTCCTGCCAAGAGAGTGTCAATGTTATAGTTCCTCTCCCTATTTGAAGCTCAACACTCTGTTTTCATTTTCCTACTCTATCTATTTCATGCGTATGTATCTCGATGTTTTCTATGTGTACAAGCCTTACCTAGGAACACGATGTCTGGGACAATAGACGATACCAAGCAGCTGTTAGAAATATCACCCCCCCAAAAAATATAAAATTTACATATAAAACTATCAAACAGTGGCTAAGAAACTAAACGAAATGTTCTTTAACATGTAACTCAAAGAAATACATAAAACAAAGTCCACACCTTTTATTGCATTGGATGTGAAGAAGATGAATAAAAAAATGTATAGAGACAAATCACACGTTTTCAAAATGAGAAATAACAGTGCATACTACCTGTGGAATGGAATAAAGAGCATTGAGAAGCTGAGGGATGAAAAATAGGAGAGCTGTTCGCGAGAAATGCCCCAAAACAGAAGCAACAGCAAAATAAATTCCCTAAAATGGTTTACAAGGGCAGAAAAAACAAGCATTTGTCCATCAAAAATTAAAAATATTGAAAGAAGACATGCAATAAACTAGAAAAATACAAAAACTGCAAAATAAACTCCTCTGTAGAATCGTGTATGGGTAACTCCCTCTTTGGAAGCTAAGAAGAGGAGATCTCCTATATCTATAGGCACTATAGATAACCAAGTCTATACAAAGCACTCCAAAGCAATGAAATTTTGAAAAACGATCCCAGGCATCATCTTACCGAAAAGTACGTATATGTATCACCAACAAAAAGTTTTGAAGGAAACCTAAGCATAGAAAAAAGAAACAAAACCATCAAAGCAGTATTTCCATGCCATCAGATGGCACACACAAACGATCTTAACCCCTACTGCCGTGTGTAGATGAGAGTTAGATACACAGTGTGTATACACAAAGAAGAAAGTTTTCTGTTTTACGTACCAATTAAAGCATAAGAGTGCCAACGAAACCGTCAAGAAAGGAAACGAAAGAAGCAAGGAAAAAATATTCTGAAGAAACATCCATGCAGCATAGAAGGCTAATAAAGGAAATGAAGAAAAAAGAAAAGAAACGGAGGCTATTCCACAAGAATGCCTATAAAATCCGAAATACCTGATTCAAAGCAGAACCCACAGTTAATTTCAACATAGCATCACCAGCAGATAAAACCTTTTGGATTTCCTAAGTGTAAAAATGACAAATTACTAGAAAATCAAGCAATAGAAATGCAAAGAAAAAGATTTCAAACAGGTGTTATTATATACAAAACATAGAGAAAGGGAAAGAAAAATACATGCAATCAAACATCACAGTACATCCTTACTCAAAAATTGACACGCCCCTCTTCTCATGGCAATCAAAAAAATAGAAATATTTAAAAGCTTGAGAAGTTTTAAATCAACGTACAATAAGATTATAGATCATCACAAACACACACATGATACAGGATTGGCCAGCTTCTAATCCATTCACTCCTAATAAGAAAAACAATATCACGCAAGCATTTAAAATGCATGACAGAGGATTTCTTCGTCCCTGTCATCCGAAAATCCAACAAACATAAAAAAAAAGATAAAAAGGGATGTACATACACACCCTATACATGATAAAGAGGATACTAAACAAAAATATCCAAGAAAACATAGGATTGATTAGAAACCGCCAAACTTAAACTTTAGATAACCCCCAGATAAACTACAGTTATACTGCTTCCTACAAACAAAAACGGATGCTACTTTGTCTGTGGTATATCCTAAAAATTTCTAGACAGAAAATAGTGCATTGCACCTTAAAATAATGGCAAAACATTATAAAAAATAGATATGAAACAGTATTTTTCATCTCATGCTGCCTTTACCCGCATAAATATTGATGCAATTCGTACAAAATACAGTCAGAAAGGCCATGTACGCATGATAGAGGTATCCGAGATTGATAGAATATCCCATTTGTTCTCTTAAAAAATCGGGGATAACGATGATGGTGCTACCACTGTAGCTTAATAAGATAGGAATACTTGCTGTAGTACAAACAAGAAGAAAATTGCAAAAGATTTTATACTATCATTGAAATATAAAGAAAACAACTGTATACTAAATACAGCATTAATTGCGCTGTAAATTGCAAAATAAGATTATTTTATATATATCTCCACTCCTTCAAACATATCTGTAAATATTTTTAAGTTTCTAATCGATATTTTGAATGAAAGAGAGCTGAATGCTTCTAAGAGAAGATACGATGAGAAATATGCTAAAATACTACTTCTCTATCAGCACGAAAAATGAGGGGAAAAAATTCATTTATTTCCTCTATTTTTACCAAAGAAGGGAAGGACCAACTTGTATCGCCAAGGAAGATCCAACATATCATCAACAAAACCCTAACAATACAGGTGAAAAGAAATTTTTTCAAAAGCTACGAGATAAGAGTTAAGAGTGAGGCTACAGAAAAACGTGAAGGGTGGGCGTGCCATATAAGAAAAATGTATATTCTTCCTTTGATAAAATGCTTGCAATTTGTCACACATATTTCGTATTCGCTGCTGTATGTACAGCAAATCCATGTATAGCTCTGCCAAGAAAACTGATCATTCCGGAAAAAAATATTCTTACCAGCAAAGTCATCAAAGCAATTGACAGAAGTGCCGCATTGAATTCAAGCAACTGCATAAATAATCGAGAAAAAAAACTTTACAGTTGGATGATTTGATAAATGTGGGTGCAATTGAAAATATCCCAAAAAAAATGTTTACAGTAACTGTAAAAAATAACCAAAAACGAAAATGAAAAGAGGTATTATGACATAAATTTCCATCATCTCGCTTCTTTTTCAGCTAGAGAGAGGGAGGGAAGCATTATCCCCCTACGCAACCTATGTCATTAACACACAAGCAAAGTTAATACTATTGCACTATTTCATACACACAGAAGCATCCTGTTTTCTCAGGAAAACAAGGGGATCCTACCCTTAATGAATCGCTGTTTGATACAAGCTGTAGAAATAAAACAGCAAGAAGATACATCATTGCTGGAACAATTCCCAATGGTTCAGGAACCTTCGCATTGCTTATCTTATTTAAATCTCTTCCACCAAAACCTGAATACAAATTCCATTTCAAAATCACCAAATACAAGGCTTTAAAGAGAAGTGATCCAGTGGAAACATACACAAAAGAAGAAATTCAATTAGGGACTATAACAAAGACAGATCAATAATAATTACAAACCTTTTATGTGGCATTTCTTCATGAAAATTGGTATCAGCAGCAGGGTTGCGATGTACAACAAGAATGATACTAATATTGCAATAACAATGAAATAAATAAACGCAGAGCCTCCAAAAACCGAACAGACAGAAACTGCTAAGGGAAAAAGAAAAAAAGAAAAAATCTTCTTGGGAGAAAGATTTGGTGTAGCAGTTTCTTCTACTTTTACTCCGTCAGATGTAGATGAGTTTGTTCTTTGCACAGTGGTGGCTGTGCTGTTTACGAGAGCCATTATTGAAACTTAAGAAATACGTTATAACACAGCTAGAATTGAGTGAAAGGACGAATACTAATAGTTTACGAAGAATTACAGTAAACAATAATTGAGATAAAAACAAAGAACAGGAACATTGGTAAAGAAGAAAGTGCATTGCAAAGTTATATTGCTAGACAGTCGCTACGGGTTCAATCTTTACCCAATGTTCGTACTTTTACTTTGCTCCATGTTTCCAATGCTCTCTTCTTTTTGGCGAGAGATACCACCGTTCGTGTCCCAATATGCTTGTATGAAGATATTAATTATTTCAATTCTAGATAAAATGCTTTACCTTTTGGACCCAAAAAAATAGAAGCAATAAATTATAGCGTTGGATGTAAAGACAAGAATCTGTGCTGATTGTATGTATGTGTGTCCATTCAAGCCAGTAAGAAAACTTATTTATCGAATAACTTAACATGCTTGAAATACCCTGTGTCCAACAACAGATTGAGATGCTATGTTTTTGGTTTTGCAACGTAGTTACTATATTATGTTTTTACAGTGCATGCTTAGCACACATTGCCAAGGATCAATCCAATGAGCAAGGAGAATATTTCTTTTTGTAAAAGAGAAATGTATAGCACTTTTTTTTATTTAACGCCTAACAATCGTTCAAATTTCATATCCATTCCTATAAATACTGTTGCATCTGTAATTTAGGGTTTTTTTAAAGTACTAATTTATCTCTAAGATTTTCCAGTCGAGATCTATCGACTCCGGCTACACGATTCATCCAATCAATAGCGTAATTGTTTCCCTACACTATTAGACTGTTAATTGCATGAGAGCGTGGATATACTTATTTCTATAAATATATCTCACTAGGTTCACTCATTTAATCTTTAATAACCTTCTATTGAAAATAGAATTAGACTAACGAAAAACTAGAGCAACTAAGCTCATCAACCTCAGAATGGTCTTGCTAATAATAAACTAGTAACTTACGGGCGTCGACAGCCCAACTCGATTCTCAATCAAACACCTTCACTACTACATGTAGTCAACCTGTGGGTATGACATACTCTTAGGCATTATTCGTCCCTCCTTCTGGCTCTGTCGTAACGACTTAACAAGGTAAAGTCTGGCTTCTACGAATCAAAAATTACTACCATGCGTTCTGTTTCATAAGCGCAACAAATACACAATGTGGAGAGCTCTCATCTCACAATTGCATTACATTTCCACTCGCTCTCCTTCTTAAGTGGTGCAGACGCACACTACATTAATAATTCCTATGTAAATCCTTTACTTCGCTCATTGACTAAAATCATATACTAGAAAAGGACACAATTACACACACATGAGCCATATGATGGATACACGATGATAAAACATTCGCTAGCATATTTCTATCGGAACTTGTGTGTAACACAAAAGGTAAAAATACTTTTCATCATAATATTTTCTACTTATGATATTCTACTGCATATTGTCATAGGTATTCCCTAATTACATTTCACCAAGTAGAATTCATAGATGACTAAGAAAATGTATCTTTTACATAGATAATTAAAAACTACTTAAACTAAACTTAAAAACTAAAACTAAACTAAACTTGACACACACACTAATACTCTTGTTGAGCATTCTTGTTGTGTCAATCGTGTGTGAGTATCACACGGTCGCTATCTTTAGATCCTGTGCGCAGGTTTTGCGCTATCTTATGTTCGCTTCGTTACAGCATCGGCCAGAAGTAGGACTGGAATAAATTTTATACTTGCAATAATAAAAGCAATTTTTTAAAAATGGCTTCATTCTTTATCAGGATTCAGTCACATTTCGTCAATCGATAATTCTTGAGTTTGGTTAATTAAATTGTCAAACCTTTTATGTTGTCGGCAAATACTTATGCTTTATACCAGTTAGTAAAAAACTGTTTGCTCTATATTTCTTATTTGAAAAAGGAGTTAATACATTGCGGAAGGAAAAACAAAACTTATTTTACTGTTCTATTTCTACATGAAAGAAGTCGTCAGTACAAATTGAGCTTAAACAAATGTTTCTGTAAATGTGGCTATTTTTGCGAATGATATGCAAGCGAATTAGTCACGTTTCGCTAATCGAACCTTCGATGCCGGCTAGTTATTTTATCAAATCTTTATGCGGTGAAAAGTACTTAGAGTTGCAATTGCCTCGTACGGGGGAAAACTAATTCTATGCTTCTTCTTATCAGAAGAAGAATTACACAATTCAAAAATAGAACAGGAAAGAGCAAAATTCATTCTATAAATCTAACTATCATCTACGTGACATGAAAGGAACTTGAAATTATAAGTTAACTTAACCTAGGTATTCCTACTCCCTTGTCTAGCAATGCAAAATCACAATCTATGGAATACTGTTAATGCAACTACATACATTTAAGATGAGCATCAACATCTCATTTTTTCTTCCCTAACAATGCTACAAACTATGCTCCATTAAAAGAAAAAGAGGCAGTAGGGCAAAGCATTTTGTATACGGAAATACACTATTTCAAAAGTGCTTCCATCCCTTCAAATAAGAGGTATGGACATGAATCCTTCAGCAGTAAATTTTGTACCAAAATGGACTACATGCAATTTCTAAATAAACTTTGAAACTGATACTTACTTCTTTAACATAATAAAAGTAAAGATGCAAGTGGTCCGAAGCGAATAATTGCATGCTTAATTTTCACGTTGCTTTTGTTCTTGTGCGTATTTTTGTACAAGAAAACTCGGATAGCTGGTAAAGGAATTGTAGTTTCATATAATTTGCTATATTTTACTATTAAATCTCTGAAAATACCTGCAAGCTTTTTAGATGTGGAAATGATGCACTCATTGTTTAGCCTGTCACAGGGCAAACTCTGCATAGTATTAAAATGTTGCGATAAAAGCGTAGAATTTCCACAAATGCATAGAGAAGCGGTAAAATCAGAAGCATACATACTTCAAATGTTTTGCTAAAAAATATTATGCTATCACAAAAAAATAATTTTACTGCAGTGGCGATAATAGAAGCAAAAAGTAGCACTCCGCGAGAAATAGGTGCCATAGAAAAATTACTAAAACCGCAAAACAACTTTAAAAATCAAGAAAATATCTTAGATTCATATTCTGTCTTTATATCACTAGTATGTTTCTCTTCTTAGTCATGTGCCTTCTTGCGCTACAGCTTTTACAACTCCTTTTTGCTACTGGTGTTACGTGCATGCTCAATGATGCCTATATTTTCCATTTATTCTCTTTCCATTTATTCTCTCATTAATAATTAGCCATCAACAATATAGCAATTCATTAGCATCATGTGTAATGTTGCATTGAAATCATTTTTGTTTTTTGGGTGAAAAAAATCATCTGATACAAGGAGATGGTATCTTTGTATTTCTTATTTGCAATTGGGCAGTTTTTATTGAATAAGAAAGAAACTGCACATGCAAGCTGAACAAACTTCGTAAATAGGCATAAATGAGAGAATTGTTTCAGAAGGAGAAGCTTCGGGAGATTAATAAAGGGAAAGAAAATTTCTAGGGACCAGAAAGGACAATGATATAATATAGGAGAGAACTTGCAGGTGAACCGCGTAGCTTCACGATTTAAGAAATGCATCAAAAATTGAAATATGCCGAGGTTGTACGCACTTATTGATATTTTCCATACAAGTTATAGGACAATGATTTCCTAAAATGTATCAATTTATACTACTGCAAAGAGCATTTTATTTCATTACACAGAAGCAAGCTGAGAATGTAACAGAAATTTGCTCTGAGCAATTCCGCATGAAACTCAACTTACGATTATTTACAAAATTCATTACTGTTCCTGTGATTACATTATTGCTTGTAACTTTGACTCATTCAACTATTTGAAACTGGCTTATGCAATGTTTGGATTCAAACAAATTCACTTTTTTGAGTTTTGAGAAAGCATTTTGCTAAAGTGTACACTAAATTTAGCTCCAAACTTCCTGTTTTCTTTCCTTTACTTACGGTGCCTGCAGAATGTTATGAATAAAAAGAATATTACAGGGATGCATGCTTTCCAATACTGAATGTCTACTTTTCCATGAAGTTTTTTCTGATCATGCTATGATTTGCCAATGAAATCAAATTTCGAATTGCAATCATTTCATTTTCTTCTGTTAATAGTCGCTATTGAAAATAAATCTATATGCACTTTTGTAATACGTAGCTTATTACTGTAACAAAGGGGGCGTTACAAGCATAGCAGGGTAAGAGCCATAAAGGTTAACGTATGTTACTGCTCTTGCAACCTGTCGCATTTCTACTAAGTCAAACAGCATTCATTCAGCAATCCCTTGACGCCTAGACCAGCAATACGTAACGCGTTACATTTAACTGCATTCTCTATATAGAATAGCATAAAAAAGGCTTAGAAACTGTAGCAATGGAGGTGGCGAGTAGGGTGCAAAGTGCGTACGTTAGTATAACATTTTTGTCGATGCTCAATTTCCTTAATTGCCGTTAGCAAGTTGACCTTGACTACCCATTTCAATGTGGCGTAACATTTAGTTACGCAACCTGTAGCAATTTTAACTTAGCAAGTGCACCCAACCCCTACAACACCAACAGCATGCAGCGTTCCTCCAAGTAGTGTTCCGTACTAGCCCGCTAACTACCGATTGCAAATGCCCTTTTTGTTTCCGCTTGCTTTGACCTCCCATTCCAAGCTCAAAAATCTGGCTGCTCGTCGCATGTTAATCAAAGCAGTACACTGCCTAGGCTTTTCTCTTTCAAAATTGCTCCATAAATCTTTTTCTGCTTTGCTTGCATTTATTCTTTCGTAGGTCATTCTCTCATACTCACAGCGCAAAACGAAAAAACAATCAGCTCTACCTAACGCGAATAGGGGATGAAGCACAGTTTACTCGTTTTACACTCACATCTGCTCCTCCCAAGTCCCAAGCTCTTTTTCATGTTACTCAAATATTATTATTCTATAGCGGCCAACAGTACTGCAGAGGTTAAGCATTTTGAGTCCATACTTTTGAATGAAGTAGCTTTTATGGTTGTACTTGGATAAAGCATCTCTTTCGAATTCCAATTTGTTTTATTTTCGGCTAGTGCATCACGTCCTTACGAGATTACTCTGCGTTTAATCCACCAACTTTCTTGACGAATGACTTACCCTGTGCAATATCATTTCGAACCCTGCAAGGTAAGAAATAGTTTTGAATTTCTACCGTGGATAGCGTTTTCTTACGACGTATTTCCCCTTTACTTATTGTATGTTAGTGTTTTATTCGAGATTTGTATCCCTTCTTATAAGAAACTCCTCAGTTGTCGCCAGATTGAAGGAAGCAGTGATTCAAATTCATGCCTCTCTTCCTATCGGCAAAGCAAAAAGATTTGATGTAAAAATGATTTCTTGAAAAGTTTTCTACGCATTTTTGGGTGTACACTGCAATATTTCCTCATTTTTGTTTTAGGAGACAAACTGTCCATTAAAGCGGGTGTTTATTTTTCCATTGTTTCTACATTTCTTCTACACGAACTAAAAACACCTCAGGATCAATGAACGGTCCCCTTCTATTCTTTTCATAAATCCTCCATGAGAGGATATTGGATATTCTTGACTTTCTTGTTTTTTCCCTGACGCTATGAAATATGCCTCATCCATTGTTGGAAAATAATTTTTGTGAAAAATAAATGAACTTTGAAGCATTGGCTAGGATGTTTGTAAAGAGAGAGAGGGTTTGAAAATTTTTCCTCTACTCCTTTATGCTATTGGATGTATTAAAAAAATGTTTTTTCATTTTCCTGGAATGAAGAAAAACTGTTTCTACTTAAATAGGATATACTTGCACTCTATCTTCTCCTTTGAATTTTCATTTTAAAAAGAACACAGAAACTTTAGATACTTTTTACCTTTTGTTCCTCATATTCTAATTTTTTATTTTTTTTTTGGAATTTCAAATCTGTGTGTTTTTATTAGAGGAGATTGACCGTGAGATCAATTCTCAACTCTTTCCTTTTCATAGGATGATTTATAATCTTTTTTTTGGATAGGTTATTCCTTGTTCTATGTTTTCTTTTCTTTCTCATTATACATTTTTAAATCACATTTCATTTATTTAAATATTTTTAAAAAAAAATTCTTTCTTTTTCTTCCTTCGAAAATGTATACACTTTCATGCACAAAAAACATCTTTCTCTCTTCTTGTTGATTTTTTTTTGTGTGTTTGCAGATTGGTATTTTAGTAACAGGATATTTTGTTTATTGAAGCAAAATATACTTCTCTCTTTTTCTTTTATAACGTATAGACAAAGGCAACAACTTATATTTTATCATTGTTATTCTATTTTGATTGAAAACGTATTAAAATGTCAAACAAAAGAAGAGATTTTGAAGATCAAGGCGATATTTTTGATGGTAGGAAACGAAATTACATTTTTTTTTTTATAAATAAATTTCTATAGTGTTTTACAAATTTTAAATATATTTTTCATCTTTTAAAATTTTCTTCCAGAGGGAAGTACTTCCTCTTCTTCTACAGCCTCTATAATAGATGGAGAGGAGCCACAGGAAGAACCTTCTTCCTCTCAAATTGAAAAAACAAAGCAAATACTATCCTCTTCTCGAAATGAGGAAACACCACACTTTTCTGATGATGAAGAAGAAAGAGAAAATGGGAGAGAAGGAGATGGAGAAGAGGAGGTAGACGAAGAAGCAGATATTTTGGAGGTAAATTATATATTTAACGATAGAAATAGGATAAGTAGAGAAGGAAAGAGGATTATGAAAAGAAATGAGAAATGAGAAACAAGGGATAAAATATTTAAAGAAATTTTAATATTTTTATAAATTTCTCGAGTTTTTTTCATTGGTATCACAATTTTGTATTCGTGTATCTACACTCTATTTTTTTTCTCTACACACTTTTTTTTCTCTTATTTTCGTAGCAATTTGGTCATCCTTGTCATGTTCCTCGTGGAGAACGTTATTTTCAACATGATGATAGAGAAGATCTATCGGATAGGCTTTCTATAGAAGATAATTTTGAAGAATTAACACTTGAAGAAGCCAATGAAAAGGAAAAATCTGCACATATGACAATGTATGAAAAATCTTTTGTTGAACCCAAGTAAGAAAATAAAAATAAATTTCCAAAATATTATATATATAAGAAGTTTTTCTTTTTTTAAATAGAGGAAAGATGAGGGAGAGAGAGAATAGAGAGAGAGAGAGAGATGAGGGAGAGAGAGAGATGAGGAAGAGAGAGAGATGAGGGAGAGAGAGAGATGAGGAAGAGAGAGAGATGAGGGAGAGAGAGAGATGAGGGGGAGAGAGAGAAGAGAGAGAGAGAGAGAGAGATGAGGGAGAGAGAGAGATG
>JADAQX010000351.1:0-49351 GCA_015476325.1 Cardiosporidium cionae
TCGCCGCCGAGTCGAGTTGGGACTTATGTTCATCCTCCCAATAGTGCTACTGAACCAATCAGGGAAGCGATGCTTGAAAAAGCAGCCAGTAGACGCCGACCACCTTCGGAAATTATATAAAACCCCCATGAGAATCAAATGTTATAGCCTCCAAGCACAGTTGCCACAAACCCACTTTTGCAGGAGACCTCTAGTTCCAGAGGAAAATATCATGATCGGTGATGCTTTTACAATCGTTGCTATTCTATGCAACATACAATTCCATTTCCTCGTTAAAATGATTTGTGCTTAATCGAAAAAATAATTACTTTAAAAGGGGTTAATGGCGGTGCCAAGTAGCACATTTTTTGTAAGCGTACCTACTTTGAACCCATGTAAAATATTTGTTTTTTCTAGCTGGAAAGCAACTCTCCACAAAAAGTATAGGTTGCAATAGATGCTGTCAAGTCTTTTACAGAGCAGTAAATATTGTTAATTTTTATTTAACCAGTCATGCTCTAGTACACACAGTCCATTCCAGCGTTTGGAGCATCCAAAGTAGCTTGTATTTTAGGAATCTTACTAAATTCGGGAGTAACTAATTTGAATATTTGAACAGGAATTAAACAGCTCGAAATAGAAATATACCCGCTAGGTAACGGAACTTTATTCTCAAATGTTTGCCTTTGTTCGATCGATGGTATTAGGTGCTTTCAAAAAGCATATCAAGACCGGAAGAAAATTTTGTAAGAGTTTCTTGTAAAGCATCTTCAACTAGTTCATTTGATTTACCTTGATGCAGCTTTTTTGCGTTTTGTAATTGATGGAGTCATCGCTTTGTCATTTTACGTTTTGAATGAACGATGGCACCTAAAGGTTTCAAGTCGAGCCACTAGATTACTTGTTGGTCAAACAGATATTTGAATTGGGAGCAAGAAAGGTCAATGCAAAAGAAAATACCTTTTTCTCAACGGTACTTCAGAACAAGAAGCAACGCAACATTCTCAGCATTTTATATTCGTAATATCTTGCTCATTCCTTAGTGACTTTTAGAGTAGCAGTTTATTCGTACTTGTTTCCTTGAGTACTCTTAATTTTTTGTGCTATAGAAGGGTTTCTTCAAAGGGATCGTTTAAGATTTCTTAGTTAATGTTACACTCAGCCGATATTTTTGGCAGAATAGCAATAATTTCTCATATTTAAGAGCATCATTGATACAATATTCCTTTCAGCTTGCAGTGACTGCATGGTAATATATAAATGAAAAGTAGATCTATTGAAAAATTCCAGGCAAGGGAAAAATAAATATCTAAATGGCTATTAGAAACAACTGTTTTCGGTATTGTGAAACATGCTGAAGTGCTGATAATGTTAGCATTGCGCTACTTCTGATTAAAACCTTTTAAGAGGCTAAGAATGTGTACGGGCGCCTCGTAAAAGTTTTAATTATCTTATTTTGCTTAGCTACCAATTGATTACAAAATCCCTCATATAATTTCTCTCAAGCGACATTGAATTTGCAAATTCCAAGCGCGATGGTACTGTTGGCTTGTTTATTGGGTAAAAGTGGTCATTCTTTTTGTTTAAGCATTTCCTTAAAATTTTTATTTTTCAGTGAAGTTACATGACATTGTAGAATAGCTTCGATCGTTAAAGTGCAGTAACGACTTGCCGACTGAAATGAATATCCACCGAACTAAATCATGCCTGCCACTTGACGCCGAGTTACTCATTCCGAACAGATACTAGTTTAGCTCAGCATGATTGCCAATGCTCAGTTACTATACTACTTGTTTTGAAATTGAAACTTGGAAGTGATATCAATGGCGATGGGTTTTATCGAAGGTAGCTTTTCAAAATGTGAGCTTGTTCTTGCGTGTAAGATAGAAAGCAATTTCTGAGAGTAGCACAATAACGTGGCTCGCTCAAATTTATCAATTCATACCCCAAACCAACCAATCACATGCCCTCATTTCTTTTTGTATGTAGCTGATAAAAAACGCAATAGCAGTTCAATCATTCGAATTTGCTCAAGTTATAAACCTATCCGGATCCCCTATATCATTTGGTATCTACACAAAGTAAACTTGATACCGTGCTTTTGAAAACGTAATACACACAGTTCAAGTCGTTTTTTGTTTCTTGTCGCTTCATAAATTGTCGAATGTGCTGAAATTGATATCTAGTTTTCATATAGTATAGCTTCTTATGGATTATACACGGAAGTTTTTTCGGAAACCGTGTGAATAAACTAAATACAACAGCTTCATAGCCTGTGCTTCAAGGATGAAAAGATCGCGTATGGACTACTTTACCGCAACCTTGTCAGAGCATTTACTCCTAATATAACCTGTTTCAAACTTCACAGAATCTATTAAATCATCCTTTTAATTTTTGAAGATGTTTCAAAGCTTCACTGAAGCAGGACATTGTACTTACAAGCCATTGTGTATCATTGGCATGAACCACAGCAAAATCACCCAAGCAATATGGAAATGGGTGATCAGAGTATCACCGTTTCAGCTGAGATGCGGGAGCTCAAGAAAGAGCATATCTTGGAGTTCATGCGAGCAGCTTTACTAGAAGTGAGCTTTTCTCCCTCATTCCTTTTGTTTTTAAACTTTCTTGATTTGTTATAATTTAATAGAGTCTACTGGAGAGAAGCATTGTTAGGAAGATCAATACTGTACTTCAATGGGTGGAATAAGATACTTGCGTTTAGCATGGGCCTGGAGTTAATTTTCAGTTTTTCAATAGCAACCAATGATAGTACAGACTGTTTTATGTGAACGCAACTAACAGAAAGCACAACTTTTTCAAGTACAATTCACTGTATCATGTATGAACGAATGAGAAACAAGCTTACACGCGTTGGCTATGGCGTGATTACTCTTCACATTCTTCGCCATTCTGATGCGATCGCTTCATTCTCTCACGGCAGGGGAAAATGTTGTTGTGAATGACGTAGCAAATTTATAATAAGTTTATTTATTCTTGCATTATGTGTCATATGATTGTTAAATAGTTTAATATTGTTGTTTGAGCAAGAAGTATATGTATCCTGTTTTCAGGCTGAGCGAGCACTAGAAGAAGCAGAAGTACCAGTCGGTTGTGTGGCAGTCGACCGTGAGACTGGAAAAATTGTAGCAGCTGGGCGAAATGCGTCTAATAGAACAAAAGATGTAAGTTTCACACAAAAATATTCGATGGCACTTTGCTGTATGAAGCCGCGCACCTGTTAGCCGCTACTTATGCGATAAGTTATAATTGTTAAGTTTCCAGCTCCAGAATACTGCAATTTTATATTTTGTCCATAGCGCAGAGATAACCTTTTATAACAAAAAGTGGTTTTTCTGTTGTTATTTTGATTTATAATATTGATGATCTTATCACCGTTTGTGTTTAGGCCACTCGGCACTGTGAATTAGTGGCTATTGAACAAATGTTTCAACTACAACAATTTGAAGGAAATACTGAAAAGGCTGTGGAGGCATTGTCGAATTGTGACTTCTTTATTACATGCGAACCTTGCATCATGTGTACGGCTGCTTTACAGTATCTCGGTGAGGTTCACTGCATTTTTTTTCTTTTTTCTATATATGCAACTTTCATCACATTTCTTGCGTATTATGGCATATTCCCTGTTTTTATGTAGGAATCAAGCGTGTATACTACGGATGTCGAAACGAGCGATTCGGTGGATGTGGATCTATCATATCATTGCATTTAGGGTATGCACGGAGGGTATTGCATCCACGTTTAAGATCTATCCTTTTGTTTTTAAAATATTTTACATTTATGGTATGTGGTGTGATACATAAGATTTACTACTTACGTTGCAAATTCCTTATTCTGTGCAAGGTGTGTTATGGATTTAAATTTATTTACGGTGATGGCATTATGTTTACAGCATCAGTCCAAGGCTTCGTGAGATTAGATGCTCTGGCGGCTTTTTAGAGGATGAGGCAGTAGCTCTTTTTAAGAAATTTTACAACAGAGGAAATACAAAACGTAAGTCAAAAATAAAAGTGCATTTTGTTTTTTGAGATGAAATTGATATTCGGTCTTAAGTTTGATTTTGGTTAAGCTCATAAAAACGCAATGGCGGTTGATGATTAAGTAGGAACCAAATAAACTTTAGGAAACACTAGTGTAAAGCTTAGCTTTAGAATCACAATTTGGAAACTATAAATTAGTATTGTTTCAACGGGGAAATTTTTTTAGAGCATGATAGATCTTCCATTAAAGGCAATCTCTATTAAAATCATTTAGGATTTTTGAGAGCCATATAACGGGTTTTTATGTAAAATTTATAAAAGGAGATAATATATATGTTTATTAGTAGTTGTATCTTAAGTAAAATTCATAAAAGGTTTCTTTTCTTGTAGTACCGCCATCTAAGCGGCATCGGAAAGGATCAGTAGCTGGCGATTAAAAGGTTTAAGTCTGCTGCTAACAAATAAAGATCAAGTTTAGAAATCAAAATTTCTAGTTGGACAATGGCATATTTTTATTTCTTATTTCGATAAATGTGATGGAAAGCACGCAGAGAAAAAAAGATATGGAATAGTGTTATCTTGTCTTCACCAGCTTTAACGGTGATTATTTTTTATCTTTACTGCCTGTAAATATATCTTGACTATAGTGATCGTTTGTTAAGAAGTTTTTAATAAATTATGTCTCGCTAAGAAAATATTTGGTTCTACTAGATGTAGTTGTCTACATTTATATGTCACCTCTAAGCTTTTTGAGCAACCGTTAAAATTTTGTCAGCTTTGAGTTTAAGAATTATACAAGGTTTGAAATTTTTTTACTACAGCAACCAAATAAGATTATTCATTCAGATATCTCCTGCGGAAAGTTGCTAAAGGAAGAATCGTTTGCAAATACGTTGTGTTTTCCATATCTGAGTCATATCAGAACATTGTCTAGAGTATTTGAATGCTTTCCAGCTTCGATAATAACCCAAAATTTTTGATCTTTACAAGCTTTCATTGCCTCGAAGTTTCTCCTTAATTTTATCGCACAAAAATAATTTGTTGCTATACTACACATATTTGTTCTCTGCGGATGGGTAGGAAAATTTGAGCTAGTACTTCTTGCATTTAATACTTCCTGTGGTAATAGAACTTTACGATGTTGTAACTAGTTTATGGAATCCATTAAGCTTGGTCATTTATCGTATGAACGTTTTTAATTTTTCTGAATAAAGCTCTATACTAATACATATATCCTGGTTAGCATGCACGAACTGCTTTTGCCAGTGTGTGGAACATATTTATTACATATCAAAATTGATTAGGAATGCTTAAATATGCATCTCTGACTGAATTTTCGTGTTGATGTTTTTTGACTGGTTCAAAATGGATTTGTTTTTTTTAAATGGAAATTTTACTGTATTTTAATATTTATAAGCCTTAGTACTACTTTTAAGGGATATCAATTTGAAATGCGTAGCCTTTTGATTCTTTCTGAATGCATTTCTATTTTCTTTATTTTGGATTTTAACGAATCCATACAACTTAGTATATGAAAACAAGCATTGAGACTCCATTTTGCTTTACAAGGGTCCTTTTCATCACAATCGAATATGGACTTGCCCCTGATTTTTATAGTAACTTTATTTCCTATATGACATGCTTTCCAATTGTTCTTTTTAATGATTTTAGTTTAGCGTGAATTCATTACAAGTCAATGCAATCATTATTGAGCTATTTTGGATATATATAGTATATATTCCTGAGTTGGGTGATGTATGGCTACGTTTTTCCTACATGCAAAAGATTGAATGCAATGGTGTTGGCAATTTTTTTCAAAGTACGATGCGTCTCCTTTCTTTATTTACATCATCTTTTTTTCTTTGTATAGTGTCTGGTCTCTACGTAGACTATGCTTTGCTAAAACTTCACTGCATCAATTCATTAATTACGAAACAAGGAAATTTAGATAATCTTAAGATTTTCTAGTGTATTCAATGGCCTCTCTAGGGATACGGCTATGAATGGCGTAAGGAAGGCAATTTTGCGATTCTCAAAATACGTTAGTGTGTGTGAAGGGGTTGAAGGCCACTAAACCAAGCCACCTACCGCTCGTCTGCGTTTATCTAATCTTGTGGGAATGAAAATTTACCAAGTGTTATCTAAATCTTTAAACATTTTTGAGTGGACAAGTATTTGCGCTATATCTAGTGAATGATGAACGCGAAAAATTTTATCTTCACATATCCTATAAACGGATTTCTGGTTAAACAAAGATCGTAAAATTTAATTTAAGGAGCATTTACTGTAGCCTGAAAATAAGTGATTAGAGACCCACTGAAGCGCTGTTCTACTAAGAAATCAAAGTATCACAATGGATAGAACACAGACAATTTTGGTCTACAAATAGTTTACACTCGTTGTTTATGCTTAAAATTACACAGGTTTCGAGAATGCGCTCATAGAGACTGTCAAAAACATTTCTAATGTTCCTTGAGACAAAGCAGGAAATCAAAACGTTTTCTTATAAGTCCTATTCAAATATCATGAGGCATGTTCTCACTTTGAAAAGTACAATGGCTACTGGATATTTTTACAGGGATATAAAGGAAGAAAACATTCTAATCTTTCAACATTGAATATGTTTCAAGTATACAATCGTTTCCGCTTTTTCCGCTTTCTTACTCCGTTATGACGGCTCCGAGCTTCTTTTGATGATATAGAACGCTTTGTAGGCATTACAGTATCGGTCAGTTCATCGCGATTATTGCGAGAAAGGGTACCTCTACGAAACAGCACAGAAAGAAGAGGCATCTACAAAATAGATGATAAACGCTAATATACTAAGTGAGAAAAATTAATAGGAAAATATCTAAATGCCGACAAATATTGCAAAATGAAAGCAAACAGATTTATTAGAAGTACGACCCTCTCCTTACACTGGCATGAGGCTGTGCCTTTTCTATGCTGTCAACAGCAAGACAACACTCAAAATTATCTTTAAGAAGCCACACTATGCGTAAACGCTAACCCTGAAATTCTAGGGACGATGGAAAGCTGTTTAATATTTCTATAAGGCAATGCATGGAAGTCCTGTGCATCCGTGAGCGATAGGTTTACTCCTCTGGAAGCTCTCTCATCCGAAAGAAGGGATTGGACTTCAAAATCTTCAAAATTTGTTTGATCAATGGAATCTATATGATCCGATGGATCAAACCCATTATTGAAGGCTTTGCAGCAAACCACCAGAATTCTACAAGAACTTTTGGGACTGTAATGAAACACAGGCAATGCTTTATACATTCTTAGACAAAAAATGAAGAATTTTCGCAGTGAAATACGTCTGCCATTAGAAAAACGTCAAAATTTCTTCCCTCTATCAAAATGGAATCAACATGCAAAAAATGCTCTAGCTATAAGAAAAATTTCGCTGTCTTCCTACCTCTCATTTTTGAAGCCATAAATATCGTTTGGTGCAATGATTAACTGCATACCTAACAAGTAACAAAACACCAAAATAAACGTTCATTGCAGAACCATGAGAAGCGCGGATGGAATAGGCATGGATAAAGTAGATTATATGAATGAGCAGTGGGAAGCCTAAGCTTTGCGCAGATAGGCTCTCTAGAAATTTTTTTTGTACCTGTCTTGCACTTTACAGGGTTTCCTTCTCTTACACCAGAATCAAATTTCAACTTTTCAGATTCACAATTAGTTATTAAGAAGCTCTGCAAAAAAAAATCGATTTATTTAAAAAAGAAAAACGGCAAAAAATGAAGTAGTTCAGCACTACGCCCCAACATAAAAATTTTACATCGTTAAAATAGAAGGGAGTTCTTCCCCATTTCATTAAAAACGTATTTTTCAATTTGATTCCAAACATGTAAAATAGAAAGCAAGAAAAGAATATAACAATGGGTGTTCTACCACTGAAGTTAAATGGTCCAGCTTAGCTGCTGCTTCCTTTCAAAAATACAATTTAAATAGAATAAGTAGACGCAATACACCGCTACAATAAGAATTTTGCACTCACTAGGAATCCTCTGTCGTTTTTAACGGGTCCATATTGCGTCTTAGGAGTCATTTCAACAAGTCCCAATGCCCCAGCGTAATTCACCTTATCCGTGTATATAGAGGCTGCAAGGAAGTAATATATTAGAAAAAATATCCATCAACTCATTTGATTTTCAAACAAATTGCAGTGACCCAAACGTACTCAAAGCCAAAGTAAAGAAAAAAGGATGTACTCGCAAGAACGTCTTTAACAACTAAACAACATAATTAATACAGCCATCTCAGAATAAACAAAGCATTTCAATCAAGGCAGGTGTTGTACCACAAGTAACTCCCGGGGTTATATTGCTAGCGGATCCTTCCGCAATTCTAGCAAGATCAGCTTCGTTAAAAAATATTTTGTCTATACAAATATATATAAAGAATCAAAATAAGGTTTAATTGCGTGGTAAGCACACCGTAGATACTACTATACTGATGATAAAACTAACTCTATTTACAAAAGATGACGTAGTAACGTATCTGCAAGCATACTGTACTTTTCATGCTCCCTAAAATAACTACAAACCTGGTAAAAAATCCGGTTCCACTTGTTTTGACACTTTCTTATTACTAACTGCATCTTGCATTTCTTCCCCTTCCAGTGATAGGGCACTCTCTTCGGACGAACGGGAAGCTTTTCTCCGATTATTTGGAGCTCGTGAATGACGAGAAGCTTTAGATTTTAAATTTCCAGGGATGAAAGAGAGGTTTTCTACAGCAGGCTGACGCACACCCTTCTTTCCATTTTTCCCTGTATGACCTATGATTTGTGCAGAGGATAATTTTTGAGTGTCTCCATTGTTAGCAACCGCTGCAGTTAATCGTGGAGAATGAGAGTTAAAATAACCATCATAATTTGCCTCATCTTCAGTGAATGTATGTTGACTCGATGCCCGAGAAGAATTCTCTACTCTACCAGAAGTTGCAAGCAAGGCATCGTTTTTCCTCTGTTTCAACCGAGTAGCCTTATTTTTTGCGTAAGTAATTTCCAATGATCTACCTTTTACTTGAGATTTATTAGAGGATGTTAATCCATTTTCTTGCAAATTCTGTCTCCGTTGTGTCGCTTTTTTATTTGGACTGAAACTTCGATTAGATTCTCTTGAAGAATTTTCAGGTGAAATATCAACTGCCCGCTTTTTTTTCCCACTTTTCTTCGTTAATTTATTGACATTAACTTTTCCTGCGCTTAGTTTGGTTGATTTGGCAGATAGTGTCGATGCAACTTTGTCATGTAGCACCTTCTTTTTAAGCAGCTCCGTACTACTTCGATTATCCAATTTTCTAGAAGAGCTCTTCTTCTTCGTTTTAGATAGGGCAAAACTGGTTTCGTCTGATGAATCATCAATTTGTTCGTACTCATCGATACCAGATGAGATGGCATTATTTCCTTTTCTATGTTCTTGTGCTGCTCCGTTGCGATGTAAAGCCTCACGCTCACGAAAGCTAGAGCGACGATGGCTGGAATAAATTCTATTTTTGCTTCTACCATCGCTACTGCTATCTTGTTTGTCTGTCAATATAGATGACTGAGACAAGCCTCGGTGACGCTGCTCCCTATGATCTACCTTTCTTTTTCTAATTACCGCTTCATTGTTACTCTGTGATAACGAGACGGAAGAAAATCCAAATGATGATGATCCCATTTTACTTCCAGTCATTTTTGGATCATTAGCTGGCAATGGAGCCGGTTGGTCTTCAAAGAGCAACGGATCATTTGTGCTAACAGTTTTCTTAGGAACTTTCTCAGCCCAAATTCTATTTTTATCACGTTCCAGCATTTCTTCATCACTGGAATTTTCATCCACTGTAAGAGGCCTCTTGTCGGGTAAAGTTTTTTTACTCTTTTTTCCATTTTTTTTGGCTGCTTGAGCTTGAGTCGGAGCCGGACAATATTTATTCACAGCGTTCTCAACATGAATCAACGAAGTAGCTAGTTCTGTAGCAGAATTTCCATTCTGAGATGATTTTCGTTGTACTTGGGGTCCCTTCTTTTTTAAAGGAAGAGCATGGGAAATAGCATTAGAAGATGATGAAGCTTTCTCAACAAGTGATTTTGCTTTTCGAAGGGCTTCTAGTCTTTCCTTTAAAGACATAGAAAAATCACGGTTAGCAGATCCCCAGCGACTTCCAAGGTCTGTGCAAAGAGACACAAATATTAGAAAGTAGGTAACTGGGGTTCAAGTAAATTTAAATAGAAATCATTAATTAAAACATTCTGTCACATCCTTAATGATTCTCTCAAAAGCGACCATAATTCTCTCGAAAGAGGATTACTGATGACTGGAAATCTCTAGCTAGCAATGCAAGAAAGCATAACAAATTATATCAGATAATTTCAGAAATATCACATATTATTTCAGCTAACTTTGAGGAGCATTCACATTTCTGTAATTAGCATCCTTGTCTAAAGTGAGAGAGACAGGGGAGATTGTAGCCCCGTTTCGTAGGGCAGGAATGGCCTCATTGTATGCTTGATGTGGATCCTTCACGAAAGATTGTGACATAGCTTCCATCCTTGCGAATTTTCGCTTACAAGACTGTTCGAGTTTGAATAGATTCAACAAAATAGACAAACATAAAGGATGTTTAAGTAATAATTTCCGAAGGTCTCGTCATCTACAGAGCAACCTATCCTATAATGTTGAAGTAAAACGTGAAATTAAAGCGGTTGATCAACTCTACTCTCAAATCAAATAAGATATATTAATTATTCATTTCCAGAAAAATAATAATAAAACAGAGTGAAACCAATCCTTCGCGGAAGATAAACATCTAAGAGCAGGTTGGTTACCTTAAGCAATTCATATATTCAAAGTTTCACAGAACATCTCCAACCGATACACAGCGGCAAGTTCATCGTATGAATACTCATTGATCACTGGATGAGTCATCCTTATGAAAAATTATTGGCTCCCAGTCAAAAACCCGACACCAAGACAAGTGGCCGGATACGTTGCAAATGGTGAAAGGAATAATGCTGATTGACAAAGAGAGTACATCATTGAGAATGAAAGAACCACAGACAAAAACTCTTCTCCAAAATAATAGAACCGTTTCCACATAAATAAAAAGACGTATAGAATAGAAATCGAAATTCTATTCCAAAAGTATACAAGGAATACGAAAAAGTTTTACACTAGAGCATTGAGCAGGCATCCGCCGATTTAGACATAGGGACAATCGCACCAGTCTCTTAAGGAGAAGACGTCTGCGAGGCTACGAACTGGGCGGGAACAAACATCTACAGTAAGTTTTCATTCAAAAATTCCTTCGCACCGGTCAACTAACTGTAATGAAGCTAGCACATCTTTCATTAGAGACAAAAAAGCCGGCACTCTCACTCTTTTTTGAGAAATGGCGTGCTGCGCGCGGCAACGATGAGAGAAGGTGCAGCACTACCACACGCAGTTTTTTGTTCGTACGAGCGTTAAATGAAAACTTACATACCCTTTTTATTATTCAGCTTGAGAAGGAAAAGCAGTCACGAGAGAGTGCACTCAAAAATTTAATTAACCAAAGTAATGCTATACCATTCTTCTATCTGCCCTCATTTATCTTGAACGCTGTAGTTATAACCTAAAACAAAATTTAAGTTCAAGCCATTAGCTTCTGCTTGTGTGTTTTATTACCTCACAGCATAAATGAAAGCCAAAATGATTAATATATCCACTTAATGAAGTCAAATTAGTATTCCTAAAGCAAAGTAAAATGAGGAAATGCTTACACCTACAAGCTACATGCAATCAATATTATTTTATGTGATTATTCCCTCTATGTAAAGTGAATGGTTTTGTGATTAGAAAGCTTGCTCATAATATTTCCATCACCCCATATAAATATTCTTCCCAATATAAATATGCCTATTAATGAACCTAAGTGCAAGCATTTGATTTACTACAATTCATAACTTACTTAAACAGCGGTAACAAATTAGCGAAATGTATAGAGAACTGAAATTAAAAGAGAGCAATTTTTTTTTCCTATAATTTTTATTTTTGTGACTAAAATAAGGTTTCTGTATTTTCTTTTTGTATGGTTTCATAGCATTTCGCTTTTTCCCTTTGCTGTGTGATTAAGTATTCTGTTTTTTTTTTGTATGTGAGGAATATGTAGATGGAATTATTTTTACTTCGACAAATAATAAATTGGTCTTTTTCTTAATAAATTAATTGAGATTTTAATATTAACTTGCTTTTTATTTTTAGCAGTTTTTCAAACAGTTTTTTTGCTTCTAACAGCATACAACTAATATTAGAACATTGTTAATGATATAAAAAGCTGAAATCTAATCAGCCTGTGTGATATCCAGCGTTTACATGTCAGATCGAGTTAAGCATAGAACAATGTAACGATTCTTTCTACTTAGTTTTAATTCTACTGAGGAGTCCGTAGTGTATGCTAAAAAAGTATTATAGAGATTGCGTTGAAAGAACTTATCATTTTAATCCAGAGTACAAAATTAATATCAGGTGATTTTCGGAGTGAATGTAATAGTTTGTATTCTTGTGGTAACACTTTTTCAAGCAACAAGTTTAAAAATATATAATTGGAAGCTACAGCAAATAAATTAATAACTCAGAAGTGCCAGAGCAAGATTTAGATAAAAAAATTGTGCCGAAATATAGTTGAGGTGTGGTATAATTAATATCCGCCGCTGCTAAATGAAAAATTTACATGCATTATCACGAGATTAGTAGACCCTAATATAGAAGTATTAATCGTTTTCATTTGCAAAATAATCAAATCAGGTGCGCTCCAATAAAGTCAGGTGATGCTAAAATTGTAGAGAAGCTCAGACATTCAGTATGATTTTTATTGAAACTAAAACTTGCACATTTCCTGAATGAGAGCACAAGCATGGCAACATTTGGCAGCAGACAAAATCAGACCATTAAAAAAATCTTTTTCCCGTAATGTCCGTTAATGTAGTAGCACTAGGGCAAGATTTGTGAAATGCCTGTTATTTGCTTAAATCTTTTTCAAGAAAACAGTTATATAGTATCCCAAAGTAATGTAATTATGAAGGCGCTCCCTCAAAACTACAGAGACGAAATCAATATTGACGTGTGAAACCACTTAACATTTGGAAAGTATTGCCTGCTTACACACGTTTTACTTTTTTAAGCTGGCTTTGGGTTCTATTTTCTATTCTAAATCCTAGGTTTACTTAAATTTGTTTTATGTTTTAATTACACCTTTCACGAATCTTGCTGCGATACTATTTGCAGTACCCTATATAATTCAATTATATCCGATCCCATGAATCAGGGAGAAAAATTCTTGGTTCCACAGTAGAATTAATTCATTGTCGAAGTATCAGTGTAATGTTATATTCTGTGACTTGAAATTACGCATGCAAATAGTACTCTTGTCCGTGTTTTGGAGTGCTTTTGACAAAGGAGGGATCACTAGTAACAAATTTCCTACCCTACTGACTGGCACCTATTTCCAATAGAACAGATTCCAGTTATTACTTGCATACTTATGCCTAAAATTATCGTTTCAAGTAAAATAATACAGTGAGCAAATCGATAATTATCGATTTATAACGTTAAAAAATGTAACTTAACTTTTTTTTATTGCTTCCCTTGTGTCATCGAGCCGCGCAACATTGCAGCAACCGGAATACCACACTTTCCCCCGATGTTCCCTGCATTCAAGATGCATTTATTTTTATATCCTTAGAGGAGAATAGAATAGTAATAGCGTAGAGTTTTAGATTAATCTTTTCATTCTTTTCTTGTAGCGTAGATAAATGAAAGAGCGCACGACCCTTCCTATTTCCCTACTTATTTCTGCAAACATTAATTAATAGCGTAGAATAAGTTTTATTCTTCGTTGTACGAAATTAGAGAAACCGCCCTCCTTATTGACTAAGTAGAACAAACTATTTAAAGCTTTATCGCGTAAAAGAAGTATAATCAGCCAAAATTTAAAACGCGACTGGCAGAACGTGACTAATTCTGGTAAGAACAACTCACAGAAAACACCACGTTAACACTCCATATTGGAAGCCCATTGTAGACATAAATTCAAACAAGCATGGAATAGTTAGACAACAAAGGATGTAAATAAAAGATTTTGTTCATTTTTATTACATATAATCGACGTGTAGCTAGCTGTAAATACTCTATTACAAAGAATTTCAGCAATGGCAGCAACTTCAAATTGAGAAACTCTCTTTCAGTTTTTCTTCGCAGTTTTATCAAAAATTAAAATGATTTTTAATGTTTACTTGACAAGAATGTATGAGCCTGAGGGTACACAGTACTAGGCATAAGAGAAAAAAATGAGTGCGCTGCGATAGTTAAAAATAGCGTTTTATGTAGACGTGCAAGAGAAAATCAAACACAGGAAACCAAATAAATTAGCTATACTATAACAGTTTAATTCAAGAAAAAACATACAATAAGTTTTGCTGCACAAAAATTGATCACCATAATATTTTTGGTAATACCAAAGCTAGGTAAAGCAAAAATGCTATGCATGCAAAAACCGCAAATGCGTGTGAAAAGCGCAGAAAAACTAAAAGGCGTAATCAAGAAAATAGTAAAGTATTTCGGAGCTAATGACTAAAACAGTAAGCAAGGTATAAGTATATAAACTAACTTACTTCTGTCAATCTACCTTGATATCATGCATATCTTCTTAACTTAAATTCAAAGACTGTGTTCTATGAATCAATTTTCTCCGATTTAATTAAGCCAAAAATAATGAATTAGAATATTTATATTTATTATACTAATGTGCTTATGCAATCTGCTCTAATAATGTCGTTTATGAGTTCTAAATATGTAAAAATGCTTTCCGGTAAGCCAATAACCAACAAATTTGAATTGCTCTTGTTTCCATTTTTACTATTACAAACGAGCTGTTCATATAAAAATAATTTTTTTAAACATGAATGTAAAATGGATACACATTTTATCTAATTTTATTTTAATGAAAATTCTGACGATATCAAGCACTCCTGTCTCAATGTTTTTTTCTAAACTCAACTAGGATATGGTAATGCAAAGAGCTGCTCCTCAGTAATTTTTAGCTTGAAATCTATGCATCTGCAAAGTTCACATTACATGTAGGAATAAGTTTGAAATAACCTCAATTGTAATTTTTTGAATAGCATTGACTATAGTAGAAAGCGACAGTAAATAGACAAAAAACAAGTACAAGTAAAGCAACTTAGCAGTAGTTAAACCCAAATAATATTACAATACATAAAAGCTTACAAATGTTAGCACAGAATTAAGTTGTAGCTCTATTGCAAATGCGTGCTGATAAAGCAGTAGAGTTAATACTAGCATGAAATCATTATGAGCTCTCTAATTGAGAAGAGACAGCTAAAAAAATGTATCTAAATATCTCTTGAAAATGTGAATTTTGCGGGCTTATATATATATGAGAATTTTAATCACCTATTAAATTTTTTCCAAAAAGAGCTAGAATATTTTTTTCATAATTGGATCCTCATACGTCGGATATGAAACTAATTCAATTTTGCGTATACAAAAGTTGTTTTTAGTTTACTTTTTCTTATTGTGGCACTAAAAAATAAATTGGCATAAACAACAAACTTGTTGGTTTCTGACTAGTAATGTTGGATTGTTATGATAAATTCAAACAGCAAAAATAATTTTTCATTTATGCATTTTGCTCTAACATGCAGATTAGATTGGATTACTTATTTGTTGTGATTTCATAGAAAGAAATCATTTATTTAATTTTTGGAAGAAAATATAATAAAATAGGAAGCTAATTGTTGTGATTTAATCAAAGACTAAGCGCAAATTATGGAGTATACAATTAACAGAATTTTAGAGAAACAAAAATTTAAAGAAATGTTTGAAGTGGCAGTGTAAATAGAAACAATTTGTTCTGTCTTTTTCAGTATGTTCATTAGTCTATATGCTATTCAAACAACATTTAGACGGACAATAAGATACAAGTTGATAAGCACGCTTTTTGAAAATATTCTTACTGCTTGAATGGAAAAAGAAATTATTAAGTTAAACAATCCGATTAATTCTATGATAGCATCACATCGGCTTGGAAGGCTTTTTTTACATTGCTTATTGTAGTATATTTTAATTTACATAATTTATTTTTTGAAATTGATTAAGATATGTTTCAAAAGCACTGAGAAGTAACATACAACATTTTCTAAACTCTCCTCCTTTAGAAGCAATAGTATTTTCCAAATTAGTTTTTTGCTGAAATGAAAAGTTTGAGCAGACTCACTATAAACTACGAATGTAAATTCTTCAATTTTGATGCGCAGTATATGTTATAATAGCTGTAGATTTGTTTTACAGTCGTCAAGTTCAAATTGAGAAGAGCAAATGGTACACTTGAGAAGATAGGGCAAGGAATTGTCTTCAAATTTTCAGAGTAGCTTCGTGAAAGATTTACTTAAAGTATGAACTTGAATGAATGTTACGGAATTACAGTAAAAAAATTAAAGAAAAAGAAAATTTATGCGCGTTTGCGTACATTATATGAATAGTGTGCACATTTAAAAACAGCCATGTAATCCTATTAAATTCTTCTTTTATCCTTTAAGCTTGCAAGAGATAGATAGTCATCTATTTTGGGGATTTAAAAAAAGAGCAAATCCTGCAAGAATCACAAAAAAAAATTGATTGGGTCAGGCGAGTTATGCTACTTTACGTAGCATATGCAATTCATCCCACACCTGCTAATGAATGCTGCATCGTGAAGAAGCAGCGGCTTTCCTTGTATATGCAATTTAATCTTTAGTCATATAATTCGGTCCTTATAATTGCTATTATTGTCTAGCTGGAAAACGATTTTTTGCCTCAAGTAATTTTGCTTTACCAAACCTGAAAGAAAGTGTATAGTGATCTCCTTTTCCGTGCATTAATTGCTGCCAAAACTTTCACTCAACCCAATGGCAAACACCCCTGGTAGTGTCTCTGCTCCTACTACCCAATACCCCTCTGTATTGCCGCAAATTTCCAGTATAAGCTGCTACCCTGATTCATTTCAGATAAAACCATGTTCAGAAAATGACCAGCAACAGCCTATTACTGCAGCAGCAAATTTCTCGAAAGATCTTGAGAAGCCTCAGGTAAGAGGAGTGTTTGGATATATGCAATAACAGCGGAGGTAGCCCACATAAAACATCAATCTTCTTTTTACCATGGTGCAGTTGATCATAGTATTATGAATGGTAAAAATTTAGCTATTGCTGTGACCTAAATTATAAACATTTAAACCAAACTTATTTTAAGTATATTGATGTGAACCAGATCAGCATGAAAGCAAAAGAGAGGAACGAATTCGTCGCACCTCAAAATGCACCAAGGTATCTATGTATGCATTATTGGGCCTCTACCTTTACAGAATCGAAAAGTGGCAGTTTAATTGCTCTCATTAACATTTTTACTTCTTTTCCTAACGTATTTCTACGTAGCCTGCGAATCCTTCCCCGGTGGCTAAAGTACGATCAACAAGTTTTGAGATTTTTTGGATACATCACCAATAAAATAGAAGACTATCACGAAGAGAATACCTATATCCGCTATCTTGTACTCTATTTTTATCTTGACAATGGGACTATCAAGATTAATGAGCCAAAGATAAACAATAGCGGAATTGTTCAGGGCCTTTATTTGAAGAGGCACGCTGTTCAGCATGCCGAGCTTCCTCGCAAAATTCAGATTGAAGATTTTAAAGTAAAATGGTAGCTGCTCATAATTATATTAAGCAATATTTTGTATAATGTATAGATGGAGCAATTGCCTGTGTACGGATGTAGCTTGGAAAAGAAGTAAACGTCTACGGTCAAGCGATCCATCTCGTCGACTGCGATAAATTTACTCGTTTGTTTTGCAAAAGTGAAGGTGTGCATGACTGCTTAACACCATTAAAAGGCAACGGTAGATAGTTATTTTGTCAGCCTTGTTACGCGCCTGCAGGATTGGACATTGGAGAACCAACAAAAATCGAATGGGATCCACACGTCAAAAAATTGGTTTGAGAAACTTGCTCGGGTGCATTCTAAGTTAGACGTGGTTTTGAACGTTCAATTCTCCTTATGTCACATAACTAATAGATTAACTCACGGAAATCTCAATCAGAGGCTTTCCTTTTGGATGATTTTTTGGATTGGAAAGAACATCGCAATGTTGCAAATGGTGGAGCGCGTAAAAATGCAGGTTTAAAGCAATTTCTGGAGCACGATAGGTTTGTACTGATGCATTTTAATGCATAAATCCTTGTAATTATTTGTCATGAATGGAAGTATCGGCCCATGGTTTTTCAACCGTAGGAAAATTTTACGATTCTTTGGAATATGGAAGAATGATAACTCAGATGGGCGAACGTGCTGTACCCTTCTATACTTTCTAGCAGGTCTCCTTTTCCCTTTGTGCGATTACACACTTTATTTTGATGAAAAGGCTTAAATTAGGTTCATATGTCGATATTTATGCCTATGTGCTGTAAGTCATTGCGCATACCGTCAACATTTTTGCATTCAGACGATACAATGGAAGTAGTGCAGACGAGGACTCACGGAAAATTGTATAGTGGAGAAAAAATATTTCTACGGTAAAATCTTTCTTTTATTAGCCACCACTATCGAACAGAAACCCATAAATTATTAAATTGAAGCATTGTGCCTCTTAATTTTCTTGTAACCTGCATGAATTAGAAAGCAGAGACCCTCAAGCACGTGCGTGGCTTGCGCCTGTCCAGGCCTTCTTTTGGACAATCCTGTAAAATATATAAGGTAGAGGAGAAAACTATCAAGTATAGGCACGGCATTTCCAATACTTTATGCCCGCTTTGTCATTTTCACAGTGTTGCAGACCTTATCATTGGCCAGGATGTCATTATATTCGATCGAATATTTTATTTGTACGATTGTGACACATTTACAAGGCAATATTATCAGGAATTTTTGGGGAGAGAGCAAGCCAATGCTATAAGAGTAACCGAACCTCATGTACAAAAAATAGCTTCTACGGTCAGAGAGTTCGCTGCGCTTGAACATTTCTTAGTACCTTTTACGAATTATCTTTCAGCTAATTTTTAAAGAGTTGGATTATGAATATGCAAAATATTTCTTTTGCTTGTATGACTTCCGAAGCAAATGCTATCCAAATTCGAAATAACACTACAGGAACAACTGGTTCTAGAAGAGGTAAAATAGGAGGCTAAAAATTAATCCTTTCATTTCTACCCAACTTTTTTCAAATTCCAAATGAATGTATTAGAGCTTACTCTGAGTTGATGAATGTAT
The DNA here is from genome assembly GCA_015476325.1 of Cardiosporidium cionae. NCBI lineage: Eukaryota > Apicomplexa > Aconoidasida > Nephromycida > Cardiosporidium > Cardiosporidium cionae. The sequence goes on from JADAQX010000351.1 coordinate 19,282, forward strand.
TGTTATTTTTTTCTGATTAGGTAGCTGCAACAGCATACATTGCTACGAGTAAGCATGCCCCACTGCTTGAATCGAACGCAGCGCTAGTATTCTATGTAAGTAGAAGATTTATCCGTTCTTATTAATGACTCTCCATAGCAGCTTACAAATGAATCATTAGGTTTTTATCGGGTAAAAAGACGTTGCGCTGTAAATATTGATTTCGTAGGCGCGACTTCATGACGCAACGGAAGATGATAAAAATAGACAATTTAAAATGTTTGTGCGAGAAGCGAACAATGGAATTTTTGTACGAGAACAAAAGCGCAAGAACTCTGGAAGAGTGAGAAATCGATTATGCGAAACTTTCAATGCTTTTAAAGTGATGAGAGAATGCTTCATTACCGTTTTGGTAACCAGATCGAGGGAACATTTGCAGCAGAAAGCAGGAAGAGAAATCCTGAAACTGGAGGATTCTACTCATCAAAAGACTTTTTTGTCGGTGCAATTATAACCATTTATAGTGTTCCCTTTGAAATAACCGGCGCAGAGAGTAGCACTATCCAGGTTCGTTGCAGCCAGACACAAAGCAGATGGAAGCTTTGACGAAGAAAGTTATTTTGAAAGTTTTTATAGAAATGATCACATGTTTTCTATGCTACATGAACAGCACATGCAAAAGTATCCGGAAATATACCCTCTGTTTAGTAAAGAGTATGTTTGCTCAAAAGTGAAAGAGCTGACGACGGAGCTGCAGGCAAGTTGATGGCACTTGGTTTGCGATTTTACCATAACTAAGTATTTTCTTCATTATCCATGCTTCAAAAATAGAATGGTTAACTTTTTTTCGCTTCTCATAGTATCCACTTTTCATGTGTAGGCTTCTGGACGCCATTCGATTCACATTGATGAAGTAAAGCAACTTTCTGGATCCTCTGCAAATTGTATCAAAAATATCACCGTAAGAATATTATAATGACGAAAACTATGCTAAGACTTCTTTCAGCATTTTCTTTTTGGCTTTTTTTATGTGTATTTCTATGTCAATATTAGGAAAATGACATTGCTGTTTTGAAATCATTGTACCCTACTATTACAAGGGTGGAATCGCCAGAAGAAATCAATCTGGATAAGCTTTTGGGTTGCATTGAATCATGAATAGTTGTTTAATACATAAAATTGTTTCCAAGGCCATAATTTCTACCCGCATCGGATACCAAATCATAAAATAACTGGAATGATTGTGCAGAGTGCAAACTCAATAATTCTCGTTAGCATTAGGCATTACACTATTATATATACATATATTGATTGGCACAACAAGGGGCTTCCTTTTCAGTATTTCAATTTATTACAATTGTGATTAATTTACAAATAAAACTCAGATGAAAATGGCATTTTTTCAAATTGAATCACTTTAGTTCTTTTGTAATATCTATGCCTTCAAATAAACTGATATTGAAAAGGTAATATTTTTTATCATTTCTTCCAACCCATATCTGCAATATAACTGCTAAAAAATTAATTTTTTATTATATGCAAAGTTAGAACCGTAAGGGATGCGCGAGCTTAGCCTGAGTACTGACGAAGATATGCATGGGTATGCGGCATTGTAAACTTTTATATGAGAGGCAATTTACAAAATTAATGGTTTCATGATTTGTCAATTGCGTTAGCAATTTTCGCTAGTAGATATTTTGATTCAGTATGATTGATTGCGTAGACTTTCAGGATAAATGTAGCTATGTCGAATTCTTGGAGTTGCCACATGGTAAAAATTAAAACAAATATATGTAATTTTAGAGTTATCTCATATTCATCCTTTTAGCAAATTGTAGTAGATCCTTTCCTGTTCGTAGGGAGAGCTTACAACTTTACACAATTACTACAGAGAACAGAATATACTCTCTCAGAAATTATGTACTTTATTCTAAATTAGTTACGCTTTTCAAGTCTACAGCATTTCCTCTGTCAACATACTTCTATTATTTCTACTTGCACGAACAAGCATTGCAAGTAATTTCGGGCACTCAAAAAGAGCAAGTCCACAGAATACCTTCTCATTGAGTAAGCAAAGCAACGAATATCCGTAGACTTTGAAATATTCAGCATTGAACAACAATGGATAGCATTTTTCAATAAGCTACAAAGCAAAAGCTAAAGTCGTCTCCCTTTTGTAAAATTAATCATCCGGGCGGGTTCACTGTTTTGTGAATTCAAGCACGTGAGGGATTTTCGTTATTGCATGTACTGTGTATGCGTGACTCGAAATGTGTTCATTCGGTTCATCTATCTTTTGGATAGCGGCACCGAGCGTATGCGCACTTATTCTTCGTATGACGCACCTCTGAGGTGCAAAAATGATCATTGAGTTTTTCTAATATTCTTACAATATACAAGAAAAGATAGAGCTAAAGATTACTCAAAAATATTCTTAGAGGCAACGATAGTGAATTAAGAAATCTTTTCATCCTAATCTTCGAATATCAAAGCAGCAGCTAGGTGGCTGATTACAACATTTTATACATTTGACTTGCGACATTGTTGCCTGCAGCAACCATTCTAGCATTTTAGGTCATGAAAACAAATGAAGTGCTTCAAAAAGTACTCTATCCTTTTCCAGGATAAAATAGAAAGAATTTGATTAAATTATCTTACCAACGAAGATTACCAAAGCTGCAACTTCCCGTAAGAGTACAGGAACCTATGAGTATCTGCTCTTTTCCTGCGGCTAAATAGCAACTGAGTTGATGAAAATACCCCAAACAGCTAACTTGGCACGCAATGCTTTGAAGAGCACTTTTTAGAAACAAAAGTTGAGTCACCCAGTAGTTCAACTGTAATAAACCTTTCCACCAAAAGTAAGAGGATCACAGTATAAGTTTTGTGGTTCAATATTGTTCCTGCTTCTTTGTCCTACTCACTTAAAATTTTCACGCTATTCGGGGAAATCTTTGCTGCATAGGTTTTCTCGCAATATAATCGGAAAATTCGACACCTTGTCAACACACTTCGATGAAACAATTGGATGCTTCGACGATTTCCCTTGATGAATCGTTGCCAATGAAGACGAGTTGAAGTAGTATTAATGCGAGAGAAATACACTTTATATTTGCCTTGCAGGAAATCTTTTACGCCATCACTAACTTTTCTTGGATATGTGATACTGTAAGTAGGAAATTATTGCGGTATTACTGGCTTGGTTCCTAAAGGGAAAATGGCTATTTTGCCTTTGATAATTATATTTATTTTCTGGTCCGTTAGTACCTCCAGCGGTTCCTTGGAATGCGGTGTTGCTAAAAGTAAACTCTCGGTACAATGTCTTTGTGCATGTTCTCTTAAAGGCTTATCAACCTTTCACCTGTTCGCCTACTTATATTTCATTCTTCATGATTAGCTCTAAATACATATTTATATTCTGAATGTAGTAGTTACTTTTGCTGCATCTGCCACTGTTGCTGCTTTTAATTCGCATTCCATTTCTCATTAATACTGGGCTTATTTTAAATCATCTCAGGCAAAAATATAAATAAATGCTTCTTTTCGTAAGCTCAACAATCGGAACAAAAATTTGTGTAATATGTAAGGCAAAACTGAGTGCAAACTTAGGGCCACTGTTTTATTTTTTGCAGACAAATCAGGCAGCATTCCCACTATGCGGCGACTCTACACTGGAGCTCGATACGATTACTAAGCATTCTTATTTTGGTGCAAGAGTAAGTCTTCAATACAATGATTGTAAACAATTCTATCTCTTTGGTGCAACTATCGAAAAAGAATGAATTCATTAGTGTTACTAGCTCAAATTTCTTTAAAAAAGGCTTGCTATTCAATTTGCAAGAGAACATGCTTTATGCAGGAATCACAATTTTCTGTATTGATTTATCTGCAGATTCGGAAAAGGTTGTCCAAGGGTCTCACTGCAACCATAAGCATCGATTCACTTCCTTCGCTATCTGACAAAAAGCCAGTGTTTCAACTGCGTGAAAAAATTTCGCTTGCTGGAGAGGTTTGCTTCAGTTTGTGTATAAATTAAACATTTTTGCTTCACTTAGCTTCTTTGATCCTCGTTTTCCTTCAGACTAGCCTAACTCGCCACGCTAAAGTATCTGCAGATGTGTCATTCAACTTCCCAAGCAATCTTGTTGAAGTGGATTGCGCAGGTCAAAGCATATTGTGATTTACGTTTCAATGTATTAACGTAGAATATGTAGAAAAATAGCACTGAAGAATTGCTTTTATTGCAGAACATGCACCAATTATAATTTTGTGTGTTTTCTCTGTATTTCAGCTGAATATAAGATATTTCTCATGAACATGGGTTTCGACACGGAAAAATTTTTCAAGACCTTGGGTGCTACATATTTTCACACGATAGGATCAAGAAGAATAACACTTGCACCATCACATTGCTTCGTGACCGGTCAATACTTTTATTTTGTTTGAATCTTGTTATTCTACGAGACCATACTAGTGACTGATTGAAATGCTAAACGTATTTCTCTTAGGTGATTCAATGTTAAATTTTGCCAGTGATTTACATATTCCAACAAAGGAAATTGCCACAGCTGTTCAAGTTAATACTATTCGCACGAAAAATGGTACCATAGATGCATTGGTCAAGCTAATATATACTTTCAACGAAGGGCGGGACACTTTCTCACCCTCAATCAGGCTATTGGACAAGTTAGTAACATTTTCTGCAAGCTTTTGTGGTTACATTTTTTTAGGATCTCTAAGCAAAATGAATCGCAAGTGAAAAATTTCTCATCATAATTTGCTATGATTTTTGGCTTTTTGCAGAAGTATGCGGTATGATTTTGAACATAAGTTTAAAAAATATGGATATCTCAAAGCAAACTTGGATGGAGTAAAAAAAGTTTCTTTAGAATGGCTAGACCCTTCTCAGGTGGGTGGCCAATGGATAGCGCGTGGTGAATTCCCTATATCGGAACCGCACAATGGGAAGTTCAGCTTCAAACGTGCAATGAGCTTTTAAAGGCTCATACGAGGACTATCATAAAAGTATCGTTTCCAATTTTGTTAACTTCTTTTGTGTTGCTATGGCTTTGTGCCATCTTTTCTTATGCCAAAAGCATTTGAGTTTGTGGGTGCCAATCTTTAATGCTTTGACAATAATATATTTTTAAAAAGTTTTCTTTGGCTTGCCTTCGTCTCTTATCAAAATATTACTATCAAGAATCATTTCTAACAGAAAGATTCTGTTAAATATCCAGTGAAAAGTATAACTTTCCAAATGTTGTCGTAAATGCGTTATCACTGTGACAATGATGCTAATTCAAGCGGCTAGTGAGCTTGACTTCAATTTCAAAAACATTTTCGAAAATTCTTCCTCGTTGATGCTTAAAGAAAATTGATGTAACTGAAGAAGCTGCAAGTGACAAAAGAAAAGCACAATTTCAGGGTTTTTCCTGGGGTGTTTGTGATTTAACTACCGAGAGAACTGCCTCTTGGAGATCTTTCAGTGAACAATAGTCATCGAAAACAGATTGTTGCCACCGCTGAAGTGGTATTACTGAGACAAGCATGAAGTAATATATTATATTTCTAAACGTTCTATCACTATTAAATTAACTTGGGTAATCTAGAATATAGACACAGGCCAAATATATATGCAGTACTGCAACGCAGCCTGCCTCCTATGAAATTAACGTGCGAATGAGAATATTTGCTACCAGCGAATTACAAAATAAAGTAGACGAACAGTTGGATGCTTCTTCATTGCAGCATAATCGTGGTTTATATTTTTAATGTAGCTCAGCGCAAGGGACAGCACCGTGCATACATCACCTACGCTAATTTCCGAATGAAGTAGGAGGCTGAGCTCAAAGAAGTTACTTTTCATTCTTGGTAAAGGCAATTATCCAATTATTGTAAAAATGTCTTACTTCATAGCCCTCCTTGTTCGATTATTTAGATACGTTTTAATTATGAAATTCTTCCTGTCACTAGTTTCAGCCTGCATTAAAACGGAGATTGTCACGATGCTTATCAATTATTTCAGGGGAGCGAACCACTAAGAGAGTTTCCGCTGCGACTTCGCTATAATTTTCAATAATATCTTGCAAACCTTTTAAGAGAAAAAAAACAAGAATGTAAGATATTGCTAAGTGCCTTTCATATAAATTTTTTCTCAATTGTAGTAAACTTACGAAGGATAGAGGAAAGCTTCGATTCATTGTTTACTGTCGATAGATTTTCCGGTATTGTTGTATTTTCGGATGCAGTGACCGCAGAGGAGTGCGACCTTGCAAGTCTACGTGGTAAAAGAGCAACTTTTTGCTTTGTCATATTCATGGTAACTTCAGGAAATCGGAAAATCGCAGGCATGAAAAATAAAATTTTCCCTTGAAAATGCGATCCGGGATGCGATTATTTACTAGCAAGGCTTGATCAAAAATATAAACTCTTGCAATCAATTTTCAAGCTTTTAAAACAAATCCCTCGCTCATTAATGCTTGCATCATTCTATGCTAACGTAATTACACAACGGAGCAAATTCTTGAATAGACATGAGATTTTCACTGGATATTCAGGAAATATGAGAAACATCATAGTCTTCTGAGCGTATCTTTGTTTGCTGTACGTACACAAAAAAAAGGCAGTACAGAAATAAGTCACTCGTTTTGAGGGACAAGTGAAAAATATTTTGTTTGCATTATTGGCAAAACCACTTATTTTACTTCCCTTTCATTTAGTAGCAACTACTGAGCAATGAAGGTATGCGGCACTACCAAATTGATGGAAAACGTTGTATCTATTCACACTTTATTTTCACCGAGCTGGAGAGAGTATTTTTTATTGGGCAATTTGTAAATTCAAGAAACAGCCATAGGGTGCTCAATGCTATAAAAATTGTACATGAAATTTGTGGCACTGTAAGTTTCATGTTTACTGGAGGTTTGTCCCCATAAAAATAGGCACTCCGAGAATAGACTGAGGCGCCATGTCACTCCGCAAAAAAATTACGTGGTGTTCTGAAACTGCCTTGAGATACCCTTATGCTGTTTGGAGCTTCCTTTTTGTTTTTAGATTTGTAGTCACAAAGCACCTCCATGAAATGCTTTTGCAGGAAGCCCGAGCGTTTCTTGGTAAACCGCTCTGTTCTCTGAGCCTGCGAATTCCTTTTCTCCCTAGAAACACTAAGTTCCATGTAGTCTATCTTATTTGCGATTGGGGCAGAAATTCCTTATCTTGTTAACATTCTTGGGAAGATGCATATTCATTGGTATGTGTTATTGACCTTAATTGCTCCGCAATACAAACCTTTGCACATGGATTGTTTTACCCTATGCGCTAAGTTGTAATTGTTGGGGAAGTTCCTCAAAAAACAAGCAAAATGTTATTGATATACTGAATCCATTATTTACTGCATATTGGCTGCAAAGTTCCTTGATAGTTTTCAAACATACAAAAAAGTTACTCCGTTGTATAAATGAACGAATATTTCGCTTGCATTTTCTTCTGTGGAATTTTGTAGGGGTGCCATCCGTATATCTCAAGAGGAACAGCTTATCAGTATTGCATATTGTTAATTGTGTTTCCATTCTTCGAAAGTTTGTAAGAGAGTACAGGAGTTAGTACAGTTTAAGTAGAGCTAAAAAATGCTAATCGATGCTTGGTTGCACACACAAAAACAGCACCCTAATTTGGATTTTCTATGCAACTGTATAATTTTCCTCTTGCTTTTTATCATCAGCTTTGATAACCATTTGAAAATTGTCTATATCTACACAATTTTTACCTTCTCAGAATCATGGCAGGACACTCGGAGAAAAAGCGAATCAAATTAGCTGTTCAAAACAGCCGCCACTTCATTCTTGGCGTAGCTATTGTTTCGGTGAGGTAGAATGTAATACTTTTTGAAAATTCACAAGAAGATGAAGGATTGTAAAACAGGTTTCTATCGAGAAACTTTAATTGATAATGCGAGGCGGTTGCTGACGCTGTAACAAGTCACGCTTGAACAATAACATTCTGAAATTTTTTTTCAGTGCGTATATTTTCCGTGGAAGGTCTTTTGGAACTATTACAACTTTACCAAGATGAATATTGCATTGACGGCATTTGTCTACGTTTGCTACTTTTTTACGCATTCATTAATTCAAAAATCTTTGCTGTTGGGAACTTCTTATACGTTAGTTATTGAATGACAGCTTTCCTAGTGTAAGCATGTTTGCTCAATAAATTTAGGGTATGTAGCATAATCAAGTTCTCCTCTGCTTTTTGTCATTTTGTCTTATTTACCTAAAAACAATTCGACATATGACATGGAGAAAATGCTGCACACTGTGCACATTTTGATGTCTTATCATTTGGAACTGCTTCCAAGTATTAAAAAGCCACGTATTCCACTTAGATCAGCACATTAAGCTCACTGTAATTCTAATTTTTTGATACTTTGTTGTAGGGACTACGTGTAGAACTTCACGCACGCGTTCTTCTTTAGAAAATCAAAACTGTCTATAGCTTCTTACTCTAACAGGAATTGTTTTTTCATTCACTAAATTGTTATTTCTACAGGTATTACAATGATATTTTTATTGTTTGCATAGTCTCCCAAGCTATCGCAACCTTTACCAATTGGGGATGGCTAATATTGTTAGCTATACCATGTTTTGTACTTTACAAAGGCTTGAAACTTTTGCTGGATTGGGTTTTCACTCCTGAACCGGTATAGTGCGTCACTCTATTGGAAGCTTCGTAGCTTGCCGATACAGACTAGCTATCATTACATACGAAAACACACGCATTTTAGCGAGGGAAACTCTGATCTCCTCAATAAATTCTCTGAGCTCATTGTAGTCCAACTTATGAAGCAATGACTTTGATTCCTATGAATATTTGCTCTTGTCTAATGCTTGAGTTGTAAATGTATTTATGCTTTATGCCAATGTTTCATTTACTTCGTTCGTATCTCGACCTTAGGATGAATCGGAGGATCCCGCTCTCAAAAAATGGCGTGAAAAAAGAGAAAGGAAAATTAAGCATGGACGCATACAAATTGTTCAAAGAAAGCAAAGATTTTAAAGATTATCAGCTTGTGCAAATTGAGTTTCAAATCCTCATAGGCGGTTTTTGTTTTGTTAACTAATTTTTGTGTACCTGATTTTAATCTTGCAACATCGCTTATAATGCACAATTTAATAACTGTAGCAACTTCCAGATTAGAAGTAGCATTTTTTCTTTGGGAGAACAATATTATTAAGTCTAAATTGTAAAAGAACAGGTATCATTATTCATGGTAGTTCTTTTTTAGCAAGTCTTAAAATTAGAATCCCCTTGCTTTTGCCAATGTTCAAGAGGTTGTACCTATTCTTTTGCGATGATTGTAAGCTTTTAAACATGCTTTGATTGTGTTTTCAAGCAAAGGTCAGGTTGATATTTTTGCATAATTGTAGCCCCCCAATGTTACCTTAACGAGCCACAATGTTGCAAAATAACTTGATATTGCCAGTCGGGCAGTTTTTACAAATTCATCGGTAAAGAAAAAACGAGTGGTAAAAATTTTTACAAGATATTCAGTCGTAAAGTCGATTGTTTTTGATTGTTCAAAAACCATCACATGGTAAATCTGGATGCAAAGGTATGTATGGTTGTAACAGTAGCGATACTTCATTCAATATTGGCGTGAGGATAAAAACAATTTTAAAGAAGTTATTTTCGTTCTCTTTTATATCAAAATTGCGCATTGCCTCAGTGAAAATTTGAATTTTTCCGCAATTTTCTTTTCATTTTGTGAGCAAGAGTTGTATACAGTAAAAAGTTTCTATGAGCTCTAACAGAGTAACCATCTCCTTATCCTAATGCACAGCAGTACGCGTCATGCATATAAGTCATTCATTTCAATATGAACAAGGTTTAGGTTTATCACATTCTTAAGTCTACGACCAAAAGAAACCATTTATCAAAAAAAAGAGATGGTAAACTTACAAGAAATATCTGATGTTTGCTGCAACGTTGCAACTCATGCGTCCAGACATAACCACTGAAATACAAGAGTAAGCACAACAATTCAGTTCCCAAAAATTATCGATTATAGGTGCATCAAATTAGTATTCATCATTTGTTATTGCATAAGAAATGAATACTTACATTTTTAAAATCCTCAAAATCGATATTCCCATCTTTGTTACTATCCATGCAATCAAACAATCGTTTGGCATCCGTTTTTGTGACGCATGTAAACTGGTATTCTTCCATCATTTCTTTTAAATGCTCAAAAGACAGCGTCTTTAGGCTGGTCACAGGGTTTGTTTCTGTACAAGATTGAAAAGTATGCCTTTATGCAACTAAAAAAATACAAACTTGGGATGATTCATGTGATGTATTCACCTGCATGCTTCTCGAACTCTAACTGAATATCAACAGAATCGAAGCCTTCAAAATTATCTTTCAGAGTTTTGATATCAACGTTAAACATAGCCTCTACAAATTCGCCAAAGTCAATCAAATTGTTTTGGTCACGATCATATTCTATTGAAAAATCACATGAACAGACAATAATTTAAGCAAAGAATAATTAAACAGGCGAGCGGGAGCAGAATCAAAATAAGGAAGTAACGAAAAAAAGCCAAGAAGGGATAAGTGCCTGCGCATCATCAATAAAAGCGTATGAATTGGTATATAGCAGAAAAAATATATATCAATCTAGCTGTAAGCAACCTGTACGTGGCACTAAGGTTATAAGTTTACTCCAGAACTTTTAAAAAAAAAATGCATAAAAAATCATTTGAGAATATATTTCAATGTTTCAAAAAGAGATCAACATTAAGTTTAGAGCCTAAAGATTAACTAAAAAAAACTGCCTTGTAGTTAAACAAAAACTCACAAAAGAAAAACCACGAAGCTAGGTAATTTGTTAAAAAATTACAGTTTTTAACAAGGACAAGCTTATTTTCATAGCGTTTACAAAAATGGTGCCGCATAGTAAGCAACCACGGTACTCCTAACTTTTTAGTTGTCTCGATTTATCAAGGCTAAAATTGGGTGTTTTTTGTAAGTCGGCTTGGGAAATAAAACCATCATCATCTCTGTCAAAAACATCAAAAGCACGCCTCCACTCTAAGAGATCTGCGAGAACAGTGTAATACTTGGAATATTTCATTGAGAATTCAAGCACATTCATATAGAGAAGAGGAAGTTCATTCAAAACTCATTATTTAGATGCAACGGAAAAATGGTTTCTCTCTTATTAAAAAGGTTGAACCCATATAGAATAATTCGCCACAACCAGACCAAGAGTAGTACGATACCTTCGTGGTCATATTGTTGAAGATTTGCAAAGTACAATTTCCATTCATCCACAATTGCAGAATCATACAAATGGTCTACAGGCTTGGCCCAATAAGAATCTGCAACAGCTGGCTGTAATCCAGTTAGTGCAGCTTTCCCCTTCGCTGTATCGCTCTCTTCGTTGCTACGTTTTGATGAACCACGACGTCGAGAAGATATAGTATGAAAATTACAAGAAGCACATTTTCCGTGCTCTGAAAGCCAGTGAGTGCTTGGAAAGCATTTGAAGAGCTTTCTTTTATCGTTCAACGCGAAATCATGTTTAATGAAGGTTGAGAAAGATTTCTGGCCCCCATATGATACATTCGAGAGAGCCACTAAACAGTTCTTACCAAAGCCTTGCTTCGGGTTGTTTGTAAGGTTTCTAAACTGTCGGAAAGGATGCGAGACTGCCACCCAACCGCTCATGATGGCAAAATATAAAATTTTGTGGTAACACAATCCCGCTTTGCAGTGATTTGTGATCCAAGCGAGCCCCAAAGTTCCACAACAGCAGCATTCCACAAAGAGATGTAGCAAGCAAATAAGACCAAAATGTGTCGTTATGCTTTGAATACACATGAAAACTTTAAGCAAGTCACAATAGACAAAAATAACGGAAAAGCGCCATGGGTCTGGTCTTGTGCAAGCTTCAGCAATCCAGTTGTAGCGTTTTGATAGCTTACACTTGCAATCGCCACCTCAAAAACACGCTTAGCATGAAACACAATGTGTGGGCCAAGGGAATCATGCCTGCTAAGCAATTTCTGAAGACTAGTTGCCTTTTAAAATTGCTTCAATTTAAAATTACAGCAGCCAAACTGCAAAGTTTGCAACTCTACTAAGCAGATATGCAATTTTGTTTAAAATTCCTGTTGAACGAGTTAGAACGTGAATTTCCAATGGTTTAGCGTAGTTTGTAACCGAAAGGAGCAAGTAATGTCAAAGAATTAAAAGAAATTCGATATTCAAAAAGTATTAATTGATGCCACAAAACTATGTGCCAAGGAAATTTGTTGCATTGAGCTTAAGAAATCTCTTCAGTTTATGAAATCTCTCAATAAGATGTAATTGAAGGATTAGTTATTCCTTATTTCTCGTAGAGTTGCATTCAGAAATTTCATTCTTTTTCGAATCACACACAAAAAATGTAAACTTTAAAAAGTACTCTAAGATGATTCAAAACATTCATTTTTGAATATCTCATTTTCTTTTGGAATACAATGTGCAAAAAAGTTTGAATTGAAAATATGTAGCATACAAAATCGCGTTGTGCCGGTCGTTTTTTCCTAATTCTGAAGAGTATATAGAGCATTAAATTTATTGTAGTCACACATTGCCAGCTACATTATTTAAAACTAAGCATAGCATAATAAGGTAAAAGTTTGAAAGTATAGTCAGAAAACCCCACTACGTATTAAAAAACTTTCCTATTTTGACCAACAGGTTCCATGGAACAGTTGTACCGCACTGTTGCGGAATACCCACCTTATGTGGCATCTGATCAATTATTTTATTTTGATTAATTATTGTTCCTTTAACATAATTACATTTTTAGTACATAGTTATTTTGCCTAAACTAATTAAACCAACAACTCGCATTTTTTCCCCAAGTTTATCACCAGGATACAAAAAAGCGATGTAATGTTTACCGGTTTCAACTTTGCTACTATGAAATAAGTTCGCCATTGCTCACATCTGATTTATGTTATCACTACAAAATCAGAATAAAATTGAGAAAATTGGCGGGACCTATGTGCAATATTTTAAAAATGTAATTCTTTGCAGTTAAAATCCTTTCATTTTTGCAAATTTATCTTTATTGTAACGATTTGTTGAAATTTTCTTTCATGGAAGTAAGTTCCAGACTGTAAGAACTTTATGCCTCAACTTACCATGTCTCTACTTTTAGCCATCGAAAAGCGTTAACATGATGTGAAAAATATTTTAATGAGCTGTGTTGATGTAGCCAACGCGGTAAGCCATTCGTTTATCTAGCACAGCATGACTGAAGAGATATTTACTTCAGTTTCCGAATACCTACGTCAACCTGTAGTGTTCCCGAACGCAGTGTGAAAAAGCTGGTGCGAAGCTAGAGATTTGTCTGAGACATGATAAACCTACATTGTGAGTTATCGTTATTGCAGCTTTCGAGGCAAAATATAATAATTTTGTAACTGTATTAGGAAGATTAGAGTATCTTTCCTTCTGTGAACACCGTTTCTTGAGTACGAACCATTTGATTGTATCGTTTATTTGATATTTCACCTTTAGCGTAAAATACCTTTTACGTCTGTCGTGTTTTTTACCGTGGCTAATGCTTTTTTGTATTGACAATATCTCGTAAAGAAATCCACATTTTGTTTCTTCCGAAAGACGTTAATTATAGCATGAAATTTCGGCACCATTCGAATGATGTGATTTACAAGGAAACATTATTTTGCGATGATTTCTGCGTGTCTTAACGTTATTGTTTGACACATTGAATTGAGTTTTTTCATTAAAATAGAGATTGAAGAGTTTCTGTACGCAGTTCGTTCCTGCTTTTCACATTCTTGTTCTCGAATACTTTTCCTATTAAATTCACGAAAGAAAACAAAATAGTGGAAATGCCGCTTTATAGATGAATGCAAGGATACGTTAAATCATAAAAGTGAAAAGAAGCAACATGAAATATTGAAAAGTTCAATCGTTATAGTGCCATATATAATAGAGATTGCGAAACATCTAAGAAGCAAAGTGTAGGGAAAAAGGACAAATTTTTGAAGAGAGATGATTTTCCGTCCATGCTCATGGCCAAGGTGTTTTCGGAGGTATGCTTTTTTTATTGCACTTTGGCTCATATTAACTGCATTTCAATTAGAGGGGCTGGATGCTGACGGCGAAAAATATGAAGGTGTGTTTACCTAGCTTCATCTTTTCCATATAATGGAATGTAAATGTTTAAGACATTTACAAATTGCATTTTGCTTCTCGGAATGATCGATCTATCACAAACTATTATTGCACAGGCTGTGCAACACTGGTCTACACTAACAGGGAATCATTTCCCGCTATAGTTGAAAACAATGAGGAAACATGTCAGTATGGTAATGGAAGGAGAGCCTTTCTACTGGATGTTAGCAAAGAAGGATTAGCTCATCCAATGTTACGTGGTGAGAAAAACTTAAATTACAAAGCATACTGAGTACCTCTCTTTCTGAATTATGCAAATCATTCTTTTATGATGCACAGAAGCTGCTCCAGATGCAAACCAAAAATTTGCATGTAAGCCGCGGTTTGATTGCAAAATAATTGTAACAGGATATGGACTTCGCTGGGACGATGAAATCACCCTTGCGCCCTCCGGAGCCAGCTGTCCCTCTGAGCAAAGCTTGGTTGCAACTAATCTGCATATCCGTGGAACTTATGAGATAAACGTAACCACAAAAGTACTCGCTAACTATAACGCACAAAAAGTCGATGCTTACGCTCATCTACCAGTCTTCGAAATTGGAAACCTGGAAAGTGGCGAATACAGCGTATGCTATGCAATTAGTTTGGCAAAGCGACTAAATAAGACAGCTGGAAGTGATTTCCGTTACTCCGCAGGATTATTAAGTACTTTTCACAATAAGCTTTTTTAATTTTTGCTATATGTGACCTTTTATGTAATTAAAAAAAAACTGTACGCAAGTACGCAAAACAAGAACGGAGTTTTTTTCTCATTTATTATACGTGCTCAGGTGTATCAACATTTTTATTTAACTGTGACTTTGACCATGACATGTGCTCATTTATCATCTTTAAGAATAATCACGACACTGATCTAATTTGGGAAAGGCGGCAGGGGGAGAATCCTGCTCAAGGGAATGTTTCATATAAAAATGATACTACTGATGGTGACTTTTATTTATTTATGGATTCCCCGCAATTTCTGCCAGGAGCATCAGCTACCATTGTGGGACCCCCGACAATTTTTCCATTAGGTTATAACTGTGTTCAACTGAGGTTCAACATGCATGCGGGAGCAAAGAATTCATTACGCCTCTACCTACATTACATCAATGAAAAAACACTAGAGGGAGGAAACTGGGGTCCACCTCATTGGGTAAGTGTTGGTAATAATGAAAATGAATGGCGTATTGCAAAATTTGAATTCAGAAGTGATGGGAAAAGGCCTGCCCATTTAGTTGTGGAAGCATTGTCCGGTGATAGCGAGAAGGGTGATGTAGCGATCGACGATATTTCTATCACTGCTGGCCACTGCTTAGGTGATCGAAGAGAAAGGCTCATGAATGACAAATTTGGTGAGTTCAATCGAAACAAGTAGGATTTGAGCACTTAATCGATTCAAATCTTTGAAACTGTAACGGAAATGCGAAATTGATTTTAATGTTCCCACCATTTTTTGCTTAGTTTGTGGGGAAGTTCGTTTAATTTCCGGTGATTGGAATTCAGATAAATCGTGGTATGTTGAAGGAGCGGTAAGCTGTGCTGGAAGAGGTTATAACCTCGAACAGGTGATAACGGATTGGGTTCCATGTTGTGTTCCAAATTTTGGGAATTACACCTTAGTTTTGCTTGATCAATTTGGGGATGGATGGACAGAATCTGAGCTAGAATTTCGTTTTTTTGATGAAGTTGTACGAATTGGGAAAGACTTTGATTATATGGATGGCTCAATCAAGAAATATACAATTACTATAGGTGAGTTTTTTATGCTTAATAAAAATTAGCCACTCTACATTTCTCAAAAAGAATTCTTGCGTATTTACTCTTTTACTATAAATAGGAGATATTGCGATACGGAATATTCACGGGACTGAAAGTTACATTTCATTTGAGGTAGTAGTTCAAAAAAGAGACGTGTATGTTTGGTGCGCTGCGACCGAAGATGGATCAATTCGACCGAGTTCAAACCTGATTAAGAAATACGGCATACGCTCACCTCGCGCAACGAACAAAATAAGTGAAATAATCTTGTATAACATCTCATCTGATACGGTACAAAGTAGAATATTGAAACCAAAAACCTTATATGCGCTTCATTGTATCGTGGAGGATTTACCTGAAATTTCATCATCTGGAAATGAAAAAATAAAAACGACTCAATTTCATGAGAGTAATTTTTATGGGAGGACGACAGCTTTAATTTCAACTGACAATACAGCTCCTCAGCTACTTCTAGTTTCTGCAAATAGCACAACTAGTTCTTTACAAATAATGCTGAGCATCGATGAAGAAAGCAAAGTTTGGTGTTATGCTTGTAGAATTGAAGAATGTAATCGAATTTCCATCGGCGCAATAAAGAATGTTGGGAAAATGTTAGCAGTGCGCAGCAAAAAACTGAAGGATCACTTGCTGCATACTCTTGAATTAGATGATTTGCAGCCAGATTCCGACTACACTGTCTTCTGCTACGCGGAAGATTTTGCGTTTCCCCAACCAAATGGAATTTCTCTTGAAGATGTAGAAAGATTGAAAAGGGTTCTACGCACAAAAAGTGCCGATCCGCACGTCACAATTAATTCTCATCGTGTTTTTACAAATGGATTTGTCGTATCAGTAAAAGTTGATGTGCCAGGTAATGTTTGGTGTGGTGCTGCTTTATTTGGCACTCGTTTTCCAACACGCGAGGATGTAAAAAATGCTGGAGCACAAACATTTGTTGATGACATCACAAAAACAAATGAAATAGAGATACTAGGTGTCGAAAAAAATACTCGTTATACCCTATACTGTGTTGCTGAAAGTCGGAATGGAAATGCAGTGACGGGCGATGGTGAAATGAGAGAGAAAAGCGTCGAAGTTACCTCGTATGGAGAATTTTGCAAAATTCCAAATGAACCAGAAAATATACAGAAAGGAGAAAAAACACCATTTGATCCCATAACTGCTACTGAAGAGTTTTTTGTAAGAGATTTTATGATAAGCCAATATGAATTAGCTTTGGATGGCGTATACAGAGTAACACTGTTGCACAACAAGACGGAAATACTGCAATACTATGATAGAAACGGTCCATTTCCGCGCCGATATGCACGCGTACGTACAGGTTCCTGTGAAAATGGGAAAGGATATTACAAACAATATAAAGTGGGACCGTTAGATGCACAAAAAAGTACAGAAATGGTGTATGAGTTACTTGGCACGCCAACCGAAACACGATGCGGGGGATATGCTCCTCAGGGAGTGTTCGGTAGACGCCTGGAATATTTGCACGAAGAAAAATTGAGCGAACTATTGGAAAAAAGTTTTGGTTATCCTTTCAACAGCGAAAAATGCCAGGGGAACAATTCAAAAAAGTGCTTAATTTTGGGACCTGTTTTCTATGAACAATATCATGAATTTCAAAGAGTTTGGATTGGTTTGAAGACTCCGGAACAGGAGCATCTCCCATTCTATTTCATTGTAAATGATAGTGCCAATGGCTCAATTGGAATGCAACAACCAATACGTATACCTGCCATACTCCAATCTAATGAACTACTAGCATTTTGGTACAATGGCCAAACCTTTCAAATGCTTGATGATCTTATAATGGCGTATAAAAACCAGAAATTAAACTTATTATCACCTTCAATTTTACGAAACAGAAGGAAATTGGAGCGACGGCAAGTAAAAGGTCTTAAGAAGCGATCGCTGGGTCCTGGTCACTCAGGACCCCATCCTGAGGGGAGGCAGGGTTTAGAATATAGAGTTGCACCTGAACATGTTGAACCAGAGGGGAAAAGATTTTACGCAATAGTCTCACCCGGCGGTGATACGTATACTATATACTACGCAGGTTGGGAAATTACTGTAACGAATGATCGTGATCTTTCTTTAAGATTATGGAATATTAAATTTAACGGAAAACGAATGGCATTTGAAGCAGGCCTTATGGAAGCTTTTGCACACTATAGTGTAGCTGATATGGATTGGTTTTTTATGGATAGTTGGTATGGAGGACTTGGGTCTGCTGCTCGTCGTTTGCAGCGGGGAATAGAGTGTGCACGAACAGGGATACTACTATTTTGGGACAAATCCCTTTGCATTTTTGAGCAGGATCTCGCGCGACCACTTCGGGCACACTGGAAATCAGGGCAATTACGAGATGGTGCTCCGCACCTTGCTCTTGTGCTCAGGCAAATGCTTACCGTTAGTAACTATGATTACGTTTCCGACTATGTTTTTCAGCTGAATGGGGTTTTTGAAGGGTCAATCGCATTTACTGGCGAACTGTACGCGGGCGTAGAAGTACCGTGGTTCTCCGCTAGACAGCGCTCATACGGTGCCCAAATATCATCTTCAATGAGAATGGGTGCACTGCATAATCACATGGCAATATGGAAAATAGATTACGACGTACAAGGTGAAGAAAATAATTCTATACTATGGAATGAAGTTGTACCTGACCCAAAACGTGCTGGTGCTCATATGATCAAGAAATGGTTTGCGGAGAGCGAGGAACAGGCCACATGGATTTTCAACGGCACCAGGGCTCTGAAGTATTTAGTTGTGAATGAAAACCACAAAAACTATGGAAATGTGGCTGGATTTGAAATAAAGTCTTTTCAGAACATAGCGGTAAGTAGTAGCTGACTAAAAAAGTATTTATGAGAAATAGCAATAAATAATTTTTCTGATTTGGCTGCCTGGTTAATTTTGCTTTATTTCCAGGTTCAGCAACCACACTTTGAGGCCTACGCTGGGCCAGTGTCATGGACAAAATATTCAGTTTTTAGTACAATTCGAAAAGATACTGAACTCGATGCGTCTCTTCCGCGTGACAATAAATATGCAGATGCACCAGCAGTAGACGTTGACAATTATATTAAGGTGGATAGCATTTTTCAATTTTGATAAAAATGAATAAGGTTTAAAAATTTACTGCATCTTCGTACCCGCACAGCAACGTAGTTTGTTTTATTTTTGGATAATTGCAGGATATGGAAAATATACGGCATCAGGACATTGTCACATGGGTAACGTCGGGCATGTGGCATATCCCTGTTGTTGAGGATATGCCTCTCACTGTTTCTATAGGGAATACTTTGGGATTTAGATCAAAACCTAGTAATTTTTTTACCGAGGATCCATCAATGGATTTACATAACGCTATGTCAGGAGATGTTCGTGATCCCGGAGCATGTGCAATACTTAGAAATAGTGTAGAAAGTACTATCGAACGATGAAGATAAGTGCATCTAACTTCCTTTATAAACCTTAGTTGCTCAAATATCGAAAGCGGGTATAGTTTTAAAATAGAGCATAAAAATATGGGCTAAGGCTTTATCACATTATAAAGACAACATAAAGCTCTTTTACCTTATGGTTTTATATTTTTAGGGAAGAAAATGGTTGTCACATTATTGCTAACTGAAAATCTGCTGTCTGTTACTAGCCTTGACTGCATCACTGTACAAACAGTAAATCATTGCAGTCCCTGTCAGTT
Organism: Cardiosporidium cionae; assembly: GCA_015476325.1. NCBI lineage: Eukaryota > Apicomplexa > Aconoidasida > Nephromycida > Cardiosporidium > Cardiosporidium cionae. The sequence continues at coordinate 38,975 of JADAQX010000351.1, forward strand.
TTATGACATGAGCCAGGGAAATTTTATCATTATATATGGTACGAATACGCCTATTAAAAAATAGCTTTTGCTTCAACTTTGATACTAGTTGTGCCAGTTTTCGCGTAATTTAAGTGGAACAAGGAAAATATTATTAGAGGGCGGAGTCATATCCCCCACAGATAAATGCATAGCTGCATTACCAAAAACGATAACTTAGCTAGCCACGTTGTAACGTTTCAATATGAAGCAAGAAACCATATTACATAACCGAGGTTCCAGGTCATTTCTATTCGTATGCTTGGAATGAGTACCTCTAAGATTGTCATGCCTTACAAACTGCTGAATTTCAGATGTTAAATACCGTTGCTTATGGTTGGTTTTCAATATTTGACTCAAGCATTCGCGCAAAATTGAATATTAAGTTCAGTTTTCTTTATTTATTTTTCTTCTTCTGCATAAGCCTTTTCTTATTTGCGCTAAAGCGTTCTAAACTTCTGGGTAAAGTCTCAGATTTAAGTAAAGCAACGTATTATTTTGATAGGGTAAAAGGGGTAGGTTTTTCATTTCAATTTCATATATTTTTTTAAGTCTCCTCCAGCCTTGCTGCTCGGTTAGAATAGCAAGCAAACATTGAAAATGCTAGTAATCAGTTTCGATTCTTTAAAGTTAAAAATCTACTGTACTAAAATGTATTTAGAAGCATGCTTCCACACTCTGTATGCGACCCTTTACTTTATTTTTACTAAATTTATTTTAAAGATATGTATGTCGGAAGCTCTGGAACCTTTAATAATGAAAATGCATGGATTTAGACTTATATGTTTTTTACTAAAATTTCAAGTATTTAATGCAACATGCATGCATTATGATGAAATTTGTCGCTTGCAAAAATATTGCATTCGAAATTTTTTTTAATTGCAGGATTCTCCATAACATAATAGTTTTATGGTCACTCGTCACAATGTTCAACCGCTCCCAGTTTTGTTTGCTCTGATGTAGCCGTTTTAACCGTGATACTAAAAGGATTTTATAATTTTATTTAGTTCACTAAGAAGACACAAAAATTCGTTGCACATGGAGAAAAAGATCTCACAAATACTGTTTACATAGACATTTTAACTACAGAAGCAATAATCACAGTGAATGTATATGCCAGCATTTTTCCACAGTATTGATTCCAAGGTTACCCTTAGTCGTTTTGGCTACTTACATGACATGCAAGCTTATATTTATCTAAAGTATCCACCAATTAAATCTGAGATGCGAAGTATATATTATATTTTTTTTTATCCTGCTGCCGTTCTAGTACATAGAAGGTTGCTAAAATGTATTCGTCGCACTTCCAATATTCCTGCTCTAGAGAATTGAGAGCCTTCCTGCTCATTTCTGGTGGAGATTTCACCTCTCTGCGCAACAGCATGGCTTATGAAGTGGAGGGGATAACTAAAACTAGTAAAATTATAATTTGAGAGCCAAGGGAGAGTACTGGTACTTCCGCTTCTGTAGAGGACTACTCTACAGTGAAGTGCTGCTATTTTTTCGTAATGAATATTGTTTCCTGCTCTTTTGGGCAGCCGTTCCCCTGCTAATCTTCGCCTTTTCAGAGGACACGTAAAACATCATCCAGATAAGCAAAAGATAGCTTCGACGGTAGTGGTCTATCCTCCAACTCAAGAGCAAGCACTGGTAAAGTGCTCCCTCATAGAGTTGAAAAGGCGCCAAATCTGTATTTTTTTGTGCCGAGAAATCGATGCTTCTTTGCTGTTCTATATTTCTATATGTAGCAGCACCGAATTTTTTTGGTAGAAATTTACAAGAGAGATTTCACAACCGCATTTTGCGAAAAAGATACGCGATCATATAGCAAAGAAACCTTTTATTTGCATGCAGCCCTCTTATCTGCTGTATCACTCTTTTTCCACTCAAATGTTGCTACCAAGTTTACTATGGATCCATTACAGCGGAAAATTGATGTTTTCAACGTAATTTTCCTGCCTTTACTTTAGGGCTGTGCTGTAGTACCTCAATGTTTGCAAAATGCTTTCCATTTAAACTTGTATTTTTCTCCAGACAGCATGCAACGTGCTCATGGCGCTGTTTAGGTACACTTAAGTTCGGCCATGCCTTCCTGGTTACTCTAAGTTATACTCTGTTTAAGCAGCAATAATTACTTCATTTTCCCTACAAAGCTAGTAGCATATTCGAACTGGTGTTGCCTCCCTAAAAGGCCAAAGTATGGATATCTTCACCCAAATTTCAATTTATATATCTGCTTCGTCCATTCCACAACTTTCAAAAACGAATTCCCAACCTGGTGACAATGACATATTTTCAGCAATATTTCATTCTGATAAATCTCCAAATTGTGAAGATAATGAATTGGACAGTAATCAAAGTTTACAACAAGACTATTACCATTTTCTAAAGCGATTGGATATGGGCTTGTACAAAAAAGTGAAGCAATTTACAGGAATTAAGAAAGAGTTATGCCATTTGCCCCTTGTTTCGCCTTTGCATTCATTAGACAAAATGGCTGATATCATAGCATTTTACGAATTTCCGAGTAAGATCATATGTTTCTATATTTATATTATCTTTATGTATTTAACGTTAATGCACTGCAAGTTTCTTTCACAGTGATATACATAATACTGAAAAAGTGACTATACGGAAACAGTGCTCACCTAAAAATTTTTAATTTGCTTTATCTTATAAAGAAATGTTTGTAATATTCTTATACATGAAAAAGAACCTTGTAATTTTTATAACTTGAAATTATCTTTGTGAGCTTCCACCAAAAAGTCTATGCTTGAAGTAGTAGTGTTGTGCAGCTAGCTATTTATACTTTACATCCTGGTAATTACTTAGCTGTGTAAATTCGCGCATGCTATGGCCTGGCAGTAAACAGACCTTATGAAACTCATTCTTCTATGCTATTATAGGCGACTTTACTTGGTCTCCATGCGTTTCTTCACCTTTTATCGAACGATTGCTTTATGCGGGGTTCATACCTCTTTGTGAAAGGATGCGGATGGAAGGTTTGATTTTCTATGGCATTTTTAATGGAATAGTGATTCCGAAATTTAATGACATTTTGACAGTTTTATTGCGATTTTTTAAAATAATTTTTAGCACAATTGAAGAATCATTTCAACAGTCGGATGTTTTTCTGATATTCTGAGACAAAACCAGAGAGGGCTATGAGAAGAAAAAAAAAACTTTGCTTCTTTTGGTTTTTTCGCGCAATAACTATTTGACACGCTAAAAATATCTAGTGAATCATGGAGGCATACTTTTATTTATTTATATGGAATTAATTTGTTGCTGCTGCAGAATAATTTTAAAAATTGAAATAGAAACTTTTCATGCTCTATTATCAAGTGCGCTGTGTTCTTTGCTAAATTCATTAAAGTCGTATCTACTTTTAGTTTTCACGCTCTAGATTCCTTACAGTAAAAATTTAGAGTATGTCCGTATTTATTTTTGCCTGTAGCACTCTTCAGTGACATTTTTAAGTAGAAAAATCCAATTTTAACTTCACTGATATATTTCTGATGGCCATCTTTCCTTTTTTGCAGGTGAACCTACTTACTTTTTACTGCCGAAGTTACATCAAAATCGCTGTACTATGCGCTTCCAAAATTTGCATGTGTCAAAAAATTGTAAAAAGAGAAGTAAACGCTTTTTGCTTTCAATCGATACGGCTTTCAACGAAGTGAGATGACTGAAGCTTTTTTTTTTAGTTCTGTGTGCTATCAAAAAAGAATAATCAGGAGCTCTTCTAACGTTTCATCACTTTTGTTGTTATTCTTTCTGCTTTTGTAGTTTTTTCATTTGACATTATTCAAATGAAGAGGAAATTGAAATAAATTTAACACGAAGCTACATGTATAATATGTTTTTATCACTGGTGGAACGTTTGGCAGTTCTCTTGATAATTTCCTTAATATCTCATACATTTAGGCCATCGCCATAATCCTTTTTTCATACCTTTTCCTTGAGGGAATTTTTTGAAATGCTCCATGCAATCAAGCAAACGAGTTTCTTGCAAAGTGTGGAGAAATGATTATGATTAAGGTTAAAATACCTTCAACCATCTTTTGGAGTGATTTTCTATGGAAAAGATAGGGGTTTAATGAATATTGTTTACCACACATGATTGCACTAGGAATATTTTTAATTAATTTGTAGGTATTAGATAGTTGTGTTCTGCAACATGGCGAAAATTGGCTGCATCCTCCTTTAAGAGAAGTCCGTCGTGAAGTTTCATACTATGAAATAGAATGGCAGCTAAGTATTACTACTATTTTTTTAACTGTCACGTCTCTAAAACACTGAGATGAACATGGGTATAGAATGAATACTTTGCATTCGCTTTGCAGAGTTGTTCTTAATGAGCTAATTTTTATTGTTTATTACAGACAACTGCCATGACTGTATTTAATCCTTGTTTTTTTTTCATAACAAAATTGAAATTTCCTTTTGTAAATAAACCTATTTTGAGTTATTTTTTGGCTTCATATAATATATTTACTTTTGTGTTCTAAACTTAGTACGATAAGCATTCTATTCCCACTCATTTTCATAAAATATTTCTTTGGCTATCTGAAAATTTTACAAACCAAACATGGTTTTTTAAATGCTGTGCTTCCATAGGCATTCTTAAAATTATTTGAAGGGAATGCAGTGAACAAAATTCAAATGCATTCAATCGAAGCATGGACTGAAAATGGCAATTTGACAGCGGGTGAAATAGGAGGTATAAGCATGCTATCTTATACTGTATGCTGCATTACTGCATTATTTTAATTCCTGTTTTACATTTTTTTGGAACATAGGAATAAATTCTTTCTCGGTAGTACACTGCAAGATAAGCATGTCTTAATGTTTATCTGAAGTGTAGTAAGTAAATTTTGGATTTTTTACGTGTGAAAATCATTTTTTGATTAGTACGGAATATACCACAAGGAAACTCCTTTTAATGTCTTTGTGCAACGTATTGCGTTGTTTGAAAAGCTGGCATGAGGCCGCTGGCCACGTTTTGTTTTTTTACTTTTATTATCATTTTAGTTACTGTCGGTCATTGCTACTGTAGTCTCACTGGTTTTTTTCGGGAAAGCTCATCAGGAAGCATTCAACTCTGTGCTTTGGGAAAACTATTGAGTCTTCTCGGTAATGTTCCTGTTGTAGCAGCGTTATAAGGAGGAGTTGCTAATTACGTATTTTTTCTATTTGTGTGGAACTTTCGTTGGGACTATGGTTCAAGTGCTACATGTTTGAAATTACCACATTTTGTTACTTTGAATTTCTAAATTTAGACTGAATCTTTGAGATTGAAGGTCTAGCATTGACTAAAAGTATGTTAATGAATCGAAAGCAATATAGATAATAGTATCCTGACGGTCGCTGCCCGAATTCATGCACAAATAATGTTAGAATTGTTTTTATCAACGCTTCTGAACGTATTTAAAACATTTGAAGTAGAATTCATCCCGGTTTCTTGGTTTGCATTTCTTATAGGATATAAACTGTGGGATTTAGGGATGTACATAGAGTATAAATCCAAGTTAGGATCCGGAATAACTGAAAGAAAAACATTTTTGAAGGATTTTCGACAGATACGAGATTTGGTCGGCCAATGACGTCACGCTAATGTGTTGAAAATGTGAAGGGAGATTTTAAAAGCAATTATTACTGCTTTGTAATATATTGAATATCTTTGTGTGGGTTCTAATTTTGCTTCTTTTTTATATTTTTTGAGCGTGCCCTTCATCGAGTGTATAAAGTGTTGCCACACGCAACAAATTGTTTAAGACTGCTGCCAAGCACATTATTGTCTTCCCTGTTTTGTCTTACAACTAAAGTTTTGCTATATTTTTAATGATTTTGGCAAGTACTGTATTAAATAGTACCATCGTCGTATCCTTGGTTATTTTTTATAGCATTAGAAAACGCATGGTCCTTGTTCGTTTTTTAGGAACCAATACCTTTGAAGATTCCTGTGCGTTATTTTGGTAATGTGACCAAGGTAGTATGCGAAAATCTTATCAAGTTTACAGAATGAGCATTGGAAGCTGTCTAAGTTATTAGAGAGTTTCCTCCTCATTTTTACTTTGAAAAGGTTTCCCTTTTTCTTTTTTGTTTATTTCAAGAAATTTCTTTCTTTTTTTCTGTCTGACACATTGTATACTGTTGGACCTGTAGCTATTCACAAATTCCTCGAACAGTAGTTTTTTGTCAGTTTTGTCTTGTTCTAAAATATGAATATTTTTTCATGCGGATCAATTAGCTGTTGGTATTTCTCTATTGCACGACCACCATTGTATTCGCTTCAGGAACTTAAAATAATCATTTTTGAAAATAAATTTCTCATCGATTTTGTAATTAAAAATAGCCGATTCCTTTTACTAGCGTGTTCCTTATGAATTAACCTTGTATTGGGTTGAACAGAACGAAATATGTTCTCGTGAAGCACAGTGATCCTGCTTTTTGTAGTTGCTGTCGAACTGCGTTTCTACAACATGTGATGCTTATCATCATGAAGTGCTAAAGTAGCACATTATCATGAAAGGTGATTCTACGGCACAATCGGCCATCTCTTTATCACATTGCATAAAGAAAATATAGTCTTGACTCCGCTGAAACACATTGGACCATAAACATTTTAATCACTTTGTTTAGCAGTTGTTGCTAAGCTGCTGTAATCAACATCTTCCTTCATTAAATCTGCTTGTACTATATTCTTGGCATAGTTATTAGAAATAAAGTAACGACGTTTAATGCTATGCATTGCATGAATCTTCGCGTATTTTTGAACCCTTATCTTCACCTTGCAACATCGTACTAGCGTTGGCGGCCTAACTACTTCCGCAAGGTATGTTTACCTGAAATTGGAGAAGCATTGTTCCCTGTGATTTCTTTGGTTTCTGCAAGCAATTTTTCAAATGCAAAAAGAAATATTCTTTGCCGGTATGAAATACTTGAGAGAACATTTAATTCATGAAGCACGACTCCTACCCATCTTTTTTTTTTTTTTCTTAAGTTCCCTGTCAACTTGTGCCCAACGTTTCTTTAGAATGCTAATGAAAGCGTTGTGCTCCAAATGTTTGAATTTTTAAACTCATTGCAATAGTAAGTTTTGATGTCCTACTGGGTCGGCACTCAACGGTTTTCTACCCGTCAATCAAAATCCCAAAAATGCTCCGGCGGTTCTTTCTTTATGATAGAACCTCTGGTGCGAAAAAAGTTTGAACTATTCCGGTAAATTCTATCTTTTCCACCTTCTAGCTTTTTTCATATGCTATAAAAAGAAAGACACGAGAAATGTATTTTGTAGGGAACAAGTCAATTTAATGACGTATTTTTGAACATTAGACCCACATCATCTGTAAAGATGGAAGAAACGGATGATCGCATATCAATTAAGTCTCTTTGGGCCAAGAGATATGCGGAACGCTATAGTTTTGAATCCGTTTGGCCAAATACTACTTTAGAGAAATCTGGAACTCTTCCATCAGAGGAAGCAGGGAATGCCCAACCTATTATTGCTCTTCAAATGGATTTAGTGGATGCCTTTTTGGATGCGCTACGTTTTAGCATGGCCTCTTCGTTTGATGCTATTTATTCATCTTCGGCCGCACCTGTATCTTCACAAGCTTCTTTAAGTGATCTCTCTCGCTATGTAGATCATTTCACTCCATCTGACAAAACAGTACCAATTCGAACTAACGCTGTAACTAAAAGAAAACACACCAAAGCACGAAAGCCACCCTTTTTTCCTACCTGTGCCCCTCCTCTCCACCATTTACCACTTCCTTCACTGGATACTAAAAAGGGAGTGGACTATCATGTGATAGTGGTGGGAGGTGGTGTTAGCGGTCTCTTAGCCACTAAAATTCTGCGAGATCTTTGCATGAAGGTCCTACTGTTGGAATCTCGTAATTATGCTGGTGGGCGTGTACGTACAGAGACACTTCCCAACAATGAAAACATACTAATAGAAGAGGATCCAGTATCGAAAAATTTGAGGCGAAAGAAGCGTGCCAAAATTCATGATACAAGATGTCTTTCACGAACACTCCCGGCTGCAAACATAGATTTAGGAGCAAATTGGTTAATGTATGATGTGAGTTATCCTCAGTATGTGTGGCACTGGGCTCATCAGGAAAAAATTCAGAGTTCAAATATCTTGGGTGAGTGCATTATAAAATTTGAAAAATATATCGATATAAATATGACCAAGGGTGTTTGAGATAACTTTTTCATAAGAAATGAAGTGAAATATTTTGTTATTTTCGTCACTTGTTCATCTGTTTAGTTCTGTGCATATATTTAATTTTATTGTATATATTTTTAACTTTCTCAATAAAAGTTAAGTATCCTAGTATTTATTTTGTAATCTCTCTTGAGTTTCGGTATTCTAATTTGTACTTATTTGACTATACTTTCCAAAGGCCATCCATTATTCAAAGTTTATTCTTTTCACCAATAGGATCTCGCTGGGAACCAGTTTGCACGGCACTTTGGTTTGATGAATGTGGCCATCAGATTGATCCTGGTCACATTCAAATGCTCTATGACATAACCATTGTTGCAATGGGAATACTTAATCAATGGATTGTAAGTTCAACACCCTATTTCAGATCAAATTATATATGTTTGGTTTGTGTTTACATTGTGACAGATATTGTATCCGAGAAAGTGTTAAAATTCTTCTATGACTGCTTTTTGATAAGTAGATTAGCTGGTATTTCAACCTTGCTGAGTTTTATTGATGTTTGAAAACAGTTATAGGGTGTCCATTTCCGTGAATTATTTCAATGCAAAATTGTTTTCTTTCTCCTGAATGCATAAATGGCTGCCGTCAAAAATAACGTAGGCTTGTCAAGCTCCAGAAGAGTAGAAAGTTTTGTTTTTTTGGGGATGTATAGAGGGTTTAGAAATTCGTAGCAAAATTTCTAAAAGTAGTTGTGTCAATAGCTATACATTTTTTGTAAATCCTAGCATGCGTTATATCTACTCTGTACAGGATGAAAACGAATCAAAGGATAACAATCAAAAGAAAGAATTCAATTGCTTTGAGGACGGAATCATTGCAGCTATTAAGTAAATTTTTTTTTTTAAATAAGGAAAGGATACCTTCTTTTTATTGCAGAGGGGCGTTCTTTCAGATTCTATGTTGGGTTTTGATAAGGCGTTCTTAATGGAGATAGGATTTTATTGTTTGCATCATAAAATACAATTGAGATTTATTTTTAGTGTGTGTTTCACCTGTAAAATTGAAAATCGTAGATCAAACTATCAAATCCCATGAATTTACGCAATAGGCTTGAATTTTTGGTTTTAAAGTAATGTTTCATTCCTCTCATGAATGCCAATTTAGTGCTTTTGAAAGCTGCCTCTATTCCTCTGCTTCTTTACAGATGGGTTGCTGAAAATAGCGATGCATTAAAGATTCCATTGTCAGGAAAATACTTTAATGATACGGATATGAAGGTGATGATGAAGATGACACGACGAACCTATGGGTAAATTTTTTGGGAGGGAAATATTTGAAGTTTAAGGAGCTCTTGCATTTGCAATTTAAGTAAAATCTCGAAGTTTTGATATTTTACTGCTAAGGAGGGTGGATTGCATGGATCTGTAGATAGATCCTGTTTTTTGTTCTGTGTAAGCATTTTTTTATCCGCTTTAGATTCTCATTTTTACTGTGATTATTTTATAATCTGAAGGATGTAATGTTATAAAAGATGCATTTTGAAGCTGTCATCCAATTATTCGTTTGAATTTTTTATTAAATTCAACGTATTAGGTATGTGAACAATCTATCAGAGATTGATGCAGATGTTGGAGACGGCTTTAAAGGCGTTATGAAGTGGTATGCGTCATCGAGCTACTTCCAACGGTAAGATGGAAAGCTAGAAATTACTCTCTCTACTCTGTCTCTCTACTCTCTCTCTCTACTCTCTCTCTCTCTCTTCTCTCCACCTCTCTCTCTACTCTCTCTCTACTCTCTTTCTCTACTCTCTCTACTCTCTCTACTCTCTCTCTCTACTCTCTCTCTACTCTCTCTCTCTACTCTCTCTCTCTACTCTCTCTACTCTCTCTCTCTACTCTCTCTCTCTCTTCTCTCCACCTCTCTCTCTACTCTCTCTCTACTCTCTTTCTCTACTCTCTCTCTCTACTCTCTCTCTCTACTCTCTCTCTACTCTCTCTCTACTCTCCCTCTACTCTCTCTCTACTCTCTCTCTCCACCCCTCTCTCCACCTCTCTCTCTCTCTCTTCTCTCTACTCTCTCTCTACTCTCTCTCTCTACTCTCTCTCTCTACTCTCTCTCTACTCTCTCTCTCTCTTCTCTCTCTCTCCCCCTCTCTCTCTCTCTCTCTCTCTCTCTCT
>JADAQX010001261.1:0-10141 GCA_015476325.1 Cardiosporidium cionae
GGAGGGTGGAGGAGGAGAGAGAGGGAGAGAGGGAGAGAGAGAGAGGGTGGAGGAGGAGAGGGAGAGAGAGGGTGAAAGAAAGAGAAAGCGATATATATAAAAAGAGAAAAAGATATATATATATATATATATAAAGAGAAAGATACATATAGAGAGAAGAGAGAAAAAAAAAGAGAGAAAAAGAAAGCAAAACAAAAGGAGAATAAAAAATGGCATGGAGAAGAAGATACGTTCTGGATGAAAAATAAAGAAAAAACAGATAGAGAAACAAAAAAGGAAAACAGAAAATAGACCAATAAAAGAAAATAAAAAATAGAAAACAATTTCCTCTTTACACACCTTGTCTATCGTTGTATATTGAGGCAAGAATGGCTTCTTGGGTAGCATCTTTTACATTATCAAACACCTGTATAGAAATATATGTTTAAAATTGCATCCATTTAGTATAGAAATAAAGTTTTTTGTATACATTTTACAAAAATAAAATAAAACAGTGTTCTTTCTCTTTCTTTATATATATTTATACATTTCTATGTTTCAAGAGTAGAAAATAAAAAAGAAAAGGATGTATACGTAGACATAGAATAAATGAAACAAGAAAAAAATTTTCCCTTTTTTTTTCTTTATATAAAATCTACCAAAAGAGAAATACTATTCACTTTATAATAAAAGAAATTCATAAAAAACTTTTTAGGTATAGACTCACTTTGGAATATACTAATAAAGTATTAGTATTCTCCTTATTTTTATTATTTATATTATTCTTATGTTTATGAGTGTTATAATTATTTTGATTCTTCTTATTATTCTTATTTTTATTATTTTGAATGATTCTTCTTATTATACTTATACTTATTATTCTTTTTCTTCTTATACTTATTATTTATATTTTTATTATTTTTAATGATTCTAGAGTATACGCATAAAACATTTTAACTAAAAATAAATATATATATAATAAAAATATAATAAAAAAAAATAGACATTTCTATATTTTTTATAAATAAATTACTTCACCTCTGTTCTAAAAAAAGAGAAATTTATATATATTTTTTTATATAAATTTCTATATTTTTTATAAATAAATTACTTCACCTCTGTTCTAAAAATAGAAATTCCTAAAGCATAAAGTGATTTAGGAGGTCCATCTCTTAAGTAGGTACGATCCAAATAAGCAAAAAATTTACTCATCCATTTTATATATAATTTATGATTATTCCATCGATATTCTAATTCCTGTAATAATTCTTTTCCTTGTAAATTCTCAACAGAAGGATATACCTTCATGATAAAAAAAAAATGTATAAAAAAATAGAGGAAAAAAGAAAAAAGAGAAATAGGAAAAAAAAAATTTTTTTATTAAATAATATATTTATAGAATGAAATCTTAAATATTCTTTTAATTCACTTTTAAAAAAAAATATAGAGAGAGAGAGGGGTGTTTTAAAACAATAAATAAACTCTATGAAATAAATAAAATATATATATATAGATGAGAGATTAAAAAAATATAAATAAACTCTATGAGTTTAAAAAAAAAAAAATATTTAGATGAGAGATTAAAAATAAAAATAGGTTATAATAAGGTTACCTTTTGTTTCACATAAGAACAGATAGAGTCTGAATAATTCTTATATAGAAATTCTTGATTAATTTTTTCCTTTTGAATACTAATATCAAATATAAGTCTGAAAAAAAAATTTTAGTTTAGCTCTAAATAAATTTCTCTTCATTCCAATTTTAAAAAAAAAAGAGAATTTCCTCTTTTTTATATATATAATCAAAATAAGTCTATTCATAGAGATTTTAGTAAAATTGAAATAGTTAAAATCCAACCCTATAATATAATCAAATGTATCTAAATTTTAAAAATTACAATGCAAAGTTGAGGTATATACATATCATAAACTCTATGCTTTTGAAAAAATTAAAATATCCAAAAAATAAATGTAGAAAATCCTAAGAAATCATCTCTACTTTATATTCAAAAATAAAATAGAAGTTCTACATAAAAGTTTAAAAAAATTATATTTCTTTTATAATGATCAAAGAAAACCCTATACATTGAATAATTTGATTCATTTTTACTTTTTAAAAAAAATTTAAGCATTTCTTTTCTTCTTCATTAGTAGCAAATGTTATACACTCGTAAGAAAAAAAAGAAAAATAGTCTCTTCTTTCTCTCTCTCTTCACTTCTTTCTCTCTTCTCTTCCTTTCTCTCTCTCTTCTCTTCTCTTCTCTTTTTTCTTTCTCTTTTCTCTTCTTTCTCTCTCTCTTCTCTTCTCTTCTTTCTCTCTTCCTTTCTCTCTCTCTCTCTATTCTCTTCTCTTCTCTCTCTCTTCCTTTCTCTCTTCTCTTCTCTTCTTTCTCTTTCTCTTCTCTTCTCTCTCTCTTCGTTTCTCTCTCTCCCTCTCTTCTCTCTCTCTCTTTCTTTCTCTCTCTCTTCTCTTCTTTCTCTCTTCTCTTCTTTCTCTCTTCTCTTCTTTCTCTCTTCTCTTCTTTCTCTCTTTTCTTCTTTCACTCTTTTCTTCTTTCTCTCTCTCTCTCTCTCTTCTCTTCTCTTCTCTCTCTCTTCGTTTCTCTCTCTCTTCTCTCTCTCTTCTTTTCTCTCTCTTCTTTTCTCTCTCTCTTCTTTCTATCTTCTCTCTTCCTTTCTCTCTATCTTCTCTTCTTTCTATCTTCTCTCTTCCTTTTTCTCTCTCTCTTCCTTTCTCTCTCCTCTTCTCTATTTTCTCCTTACTAAATAAAAAACAGTTTCATTAAATTTCTCTGGCTTAAAAATTTCTTTCATATTTTATTTTGCTCACCTTTCCCCCTTCCCCAAAAAGTAAAATATCTTTTCTTCATCATTTATTTTGTCACTTCCTTTAAATGTAATAAAACATTCTTTTTTTGTAGTAGTTTATATTTTTGTTAATATTTTTTGGATTAGTTTATGCTTATTACAGACTATATATAAATAAAAAAGTATTCACACACACTCTTTCTTTCTTTCTTTCTTTTTCTCTCCTATCCTTCTCTCCTATAAATACTAGAGAAACACCTTTATCACATTTATATATACTTAAGATGAAAAGAAACTCACGTATATAATTCTGAATATTTCTCTCGAGAAAATAAATGCGTTTGCCCTTCAGGAAGTTTTCCAGTTTCTAAATAATTCTCTATTCTTGTAAATCCTTCAGTTTTAACTCTTCTCCACCCTTCTTCAAGAGTAATTCGATTACTATAGAGTGGCTGCATCCTCTAAAAATAGATAGTAAGGAGAACAAAAATTTGGGTAGGAAAAAAAATCTAAAACTAGATAATGCATCAAAATTTGATATGAAAGTATGAACATTATTTTCAAAAAGAAGTATCAAAAAAATAGAATCAAGCAAATGGATGCAGTCTAACAAAATTTATTTTTAGAAAACAGCAGCCAAGAAAAGAAATAATTGCAATTTCCTTTGCAAAAGTAGAAAAATACTATACTTGGCTACGCCTTGAGACAAACACTATTCAAACAGAGAGTAATTTTTTATATTTTTTTACTTTTAAGAACTAATAAAAAATTCACAAAACTATGTATTAGATTTTATTTTGCTTTTAAGAGAATAAAAATTAAAACCATTGCATCCTTATTTTGGGTTTTTATCAACCATAAAATATTCCATAATTAATTTTTATAAAAAAAAAAAAAAGAATATATAGCTCTCAGCAGCACAACATGCCTATGGTTGCAAATACGATGCATATATGGACGTACGGATTAACACTAAAAACATCAGCTGCCACCCCAAAAATAGAAACAGAGAATGCCTTCACTCACATGCGTTGTGCTGCATGTGTATGGGAATAGAGAGTTCAAACCTATGTTTTTAAAAAAACGGATAAAGACTGTGATAAAATTTCAATAAATGAATATAGAGTATGTTCAAAAAAATAGAATGTGTTTATTTGCAGTCTAAAAAATTATCCTGTGAATGCCGGTAAGGAATACTAACTATCCCTTTTTAGTTTTGGTGTCTCTTCCAGAAGTGGACTGCAATCGTAGCAAATGCCTTCAATGCATCCATTTATTAAAAAAAAATAAAAAAGGAGGGGAATAATGATAGCATAAACTTGGTTTTACTTGAGGCAAGATGCCTCGGTGCATCAAAAAAAAAATTTTAACGTCTCTTCTTCCTCTTTGCATGTAGTTTCAAAAAAAAGTAACCATACGACGGCTGCATCTAGGAAAGAAAGCTTTATACTATAGGGTTTGATAATACAAATAAAGAAAACCCAGAATTACTTACGTTGTTTCGTTGTTTTAGAATTCCTCTATTTAGGTGGTGCTATGATGATCTCTTCAAATGCTGTTAAGGAGACAACACGGGAGAGAAAAATCAAGGTTATCTTTTGCCTTCAAAAAACCGAAACAAGTGCAGCTATAAAGAAAACCTCAATCCAAATGAAAAAGATATTTTTTGACTACATATCCCTTAAGTTTCCCACTTACATCGTTGGCTGTATATCACCAGCGCTGCACCCGATGAAAGATTTTTAATCTAAGGAAGGACACCCGTTACTTGAGTAATTAGAAGGCAAAATTTTTTTCACAATATCCGTATTAAAGTATTATTACAAACTAGTACAAAGAATATCAATATGACCCGAGAAACAGTATTGCGTAGGAGAAATGTGAAGACCGAAGCCGAACAGAACTTTCCTTTAGCGTTGGATAGTAGGGCAAATTTCTTACGTAAGACGAATCCTACGCAGATAGAGCCTCTGAAAGAAATGGTTATTCTGACAAAAACTTTTTGTGAGAAATTTGAGTCATTTCATGTGAAGAAAACTCACGCTACTACTTTCGATGTAACGAAATATATATTTTCTCTCTACTTCTGACAGCGTGAAGAAGCGAGCAGTATGGGACCTACTCGGTGTCATGTGCTTAGATATTATGGTGCTGTTTTACTTTTAAATTTTATATTGCACTAGCAAAACCCAGTTCATTTTATTGCAAAGAAAGCTTAACTTTTACTTTCACAAGGGTGCTATTATAATTTTCATTGTAATCGCAACAAAAGCGCAAATTTTATCACCACAGCCTCCTTTTGTGATCTCTTTTTCTCGTTCAATTCTACCTAGGAAAAACTTCTTTGCGCAAATCCTCCAAGGTTTTGTCAGCAGTTTCAAGTCCCTTGGAGTTGTTTATGTGGAACGGTTTTGTGTTAACACTAAAATAATATACAAGAAGTATAAATTTTAGGAAAGTGTCTTTTGGGAACACAATGCTCAGTACATCGTAAAGATGAACTTTCTTTTGACAGAAAGGGAGCGCTACTTCAAGTGCTTGCCATACATCGGGAACTAATGCATACTCATTAAACAATCTAAAAATGCATATTACACACCTTAACAATCGAAATATGGGCAATAAAAACCAGCTTTATGATTATAAAATACCTTGAACTCAGAAATATGCAGGTACCCAAAACCAATTTAAAATTGTTAAGTTTTTTTGATGCTCTCCGTTTTAGAAAGTGCGCTCTTTAAAATACTATTTGAAAGCAACAGGCATTGCTTGATAACAAATTGGAACTGTGGTTGTACATAACTTGATATACATTTTTGTCCTGTTAAAACTCCAATGCCGTTACCGAAGAATAGTATCTCAATGGCAATCGTTTTCGGAGTGGCAGGCACAGTTTTAGCATTATTGAACCAAATCAGAAAAGCAAATTATTTTATGCTAGGAGCTATTCTAAAATGTTTAAACACTGCTTCAAAAAGCCATGCCATGGGTTGCAGAGAGTTGTTGAACCGAATGAAGTTTGTTTCATTTTTGCTGTTGAAATAAATTAAAAAATATAGCACTATAGAATTGGATTTCTTTCTAATGTGTACGAAATGCTATGGTATCATAAAAATAAAGTGTACAGAAGGTAAGTTAGCTAAAATGTGAATAACAAACTTTTTGCTATAAGGTGCTACAATACCCGCAGCAAGCCCAAGCTATGAGGAGAGAGCAAACTGAAAACACGCTTATTGTTTGAGAGGCTCACAAAAACAAACAGCTCAGAAACCATTTTGAAACGTTCTACAAACTGGTGCAGTAAGAACAAGCTGCACCATTTGAGGCTTAAAAATGTGATGAATTTCTTTTTATGATTCCACGAGACAACTAATAAACCAGCATATGATAGTGATTGTTTATTGGACACGTTTTCACATATCTATTACGCTGAAGTGAACTCATTCTTCTAACGCAGTTTTCCTAAAGGATTTGATATTCTCCAATTTTATTTGAATCAAAAGTACAGTATAATGTAACAAATTTAACAATATGTTCCTTTTTCATTTCACTTATTCCAATCCATTTACCAATTAAGTAAGGGGACTTGAGGGTTTTATTCACAAGGGAAATTCGTTTGTAGAAGTTCAATTTTGAGGATCAACAAAGTTCAGAAATAAATGAACAAACAGGTCATTCGTTGACAAAAACAGCATACACTATAGAGACTTCAAAAATAGAGATACCATCAAAAAGCCAACACATAGCTTTAGATGATTGTCTTAGAACTTAGAAAACGTCGAGAATAGATATCTTTTTAGAATTCGAAAAAAAACAGAAGGCATGTGAGAAACTCCGTGATAATATGTATTCATTTATGTTATAAACATGGCGCAATCTTTGTAGCCAAAAAGTTGCCTGAGTTTCGAATATCAAATCAATCACTACAGAACATTCCAACTGAAACATGCAAGTTAAGCTTACAACTGAGTGAAAGATGGAAAGTTGTTTTGCTATTAAAATCAATTTTAAAAATCCTAGCTGATCTTGAATCATATTAAGTTTTTAGGTTAAGGTGCACATATTGGAGAAGGCAATTTTTTATTACATTTTGTCATACTTTCCCGTTTTTTGTCTTCATACTAACTTTGTAAATGATTCCAATGCAATATTTTGAAATTGAACACATGCTCCAAGAACGTCAACAAAAAGGGGGTGATTAATAACTTGTAGCAACAATCCACATACAGAACATAACAACCTTATGGGACAGCATATGAGTTCCCGTAAGGGCGTCTTTTCTACATAAAATATATAATTTCCAGTAGTGTGCTCAAGTTCGACAACAAATAATGACGAAGTGATTGCAATAAGATATTTTATAAATGAGGATATGTTTGCAAAGCATCACAAAACTAATTCAAAGAAAAATCGCCACCTCTTTCCGTTACATTGGCGTTTTTGCAGTGTTTAAAATAAATCGAATTTTTTTAATTATAAAATCCTTTAAACACCTTTTTTTCAGAAGTATATAGTATTCGTATTTCACTAATACTTTTACGTATTTGTTCTTTGAGGCATTTTTGAGAATTTGAAAATTATTGAAGGTAACTAAAGCGATTTCTTACAAATTGTGAAAAAAGAATAATTTTTTTCAAAAAAATAACATTGTAGCCATATTAGATAAAAACCGCTGGAAGGATACACGTCAAGCCAATTTTACACTATTTAAAACAAATGAATTATACTTCTGTCGTTCGAGAGGCAGTGATAGCATGCTGACGAAGAATATCTGCATTCATTTCAATTGCTTTTTTTTTCTCCAATACAATCTGAAGTTTGTGGTCAAACTCAAATACAACAAAACGTGAATTAGAAGAACTGTCTGATTCAGAAGCATGAGTTTCTGCCTGTGACAATTGGCTAGTAGGAGTATCGGATGCATTCTCTCCCTCAAGTAGTTCGACGAGATGTTTCAAATTATTTACTTGTTTTCCGTTTACAGAGAGTAGACGAATATTCCGGAAATCATAACCAATAGTTAAATCAGAGGCAAGAATCTGGAGAAAAAAAAACGAATTTGTGTTATTTTAGTTACAACACTATACTTTACAACTTAAACTTTGATTAAATAATACATTTCAAAAACACTCCAAAAAACTCATTAAAAAACTAAATAAATATCGCATTTAAATTTTAAGGTTTTATGAAATAGGTGATTCTTGTTAAAATATTTTTTGAGCTAGCCTCACAAAGGGATTCTAAGAATAAAAAACTGAAACTAAAAATGAAGAATGTATTCTTTTCTTTTGAAAATGTTAGGAAAAAAAATTTGCAAAAAATAAAAAAAATTCCATCATTTAAAAAGGAAAGTGTACCGCAAAAAAAAATTTGAAAATTTCTTAAAACTATACTCACACTACAAAAAATGTATAAGAAGAAGCTCATAAAAATAAAGAAATCAATGAATCTGTATACAAGTGTTAAAGAGGCTTAAAACTATCCATAAATGTCAATAAAACTGTTGGAGAATTTCTACATTTCTCATTAGCAATTATAAAATTATCAACCCAAAAAATAAAATTGTGAATACATCCTCACCTGTGATAAAATGACTGCTTCTTGTTTTTCTTGCTTTGAAAATACATCCATGAGAGGCTGAAGGAGTGTACTTGGAGCACGTTCATAAAATTTTTTTCCAAATTCATCCTTTATAGAAAACAATAAAAAAATTTCTTTTTATTAAATTGGAAAACTAGACTGTAAAAACAACGTAGTATTGTATTCTAGTTAAGCATCATGTTTTTGTCAATGGATAAGATGATTTATGGTTTGACTATAGCTTACTCTTTTCAAAGAATGAAGTGAATGGAAGTTTCTTAATATGCATTCTATATATGTTTAACTCAATAGTTTTCTATTTTATAAAGAAAAAATTTTACAAAAGGATTAAATAGCCAATTAAAAAAAACTAAATTAGAGAGACGTGTATAAAAATAATAGAGATATATATATATATTTAAACTTTCTATTTACTACAAAAAGAATTTTTAAAAAAAAATAGAGTCTGTCTAGGAAAATTTAAATATATATATCTCTCTCTTTCAATTTTCTATTTGCTACAAAAAGAATTTTAAAAAAATAAAACAGAGTTAGTCAAGGAAAATATATATATATATATATCTCTCCGATGTGTATGAGGATGTAAGGATGGTTTTAATGGGTTAAAAGAGAAGAATATTATATTATTAGAAATTCATTAGTATGAATTACTTTATTATATATGACCCTATAGTATACAGAAATGCATGCAAATATCAATACAAGTGCATTATATCTATAATTTAAATTATAAATTTATATATACATATATATAGTTTACATATATTCTATGGCCAATAAATTCATAACTAAAATATAATTGAAAATGTGGAAAAATATAAAAGAGGGAGGGAAGAAAGGAATACTACTACAACACAAGATGTGTAAAAATTATTGTTTTTTTAAATCTTAATTTTTTTCTTTTTTTTAAATAAAAAATAAAGATTCCAATAAAAAACATATAATTTTTAATAATCCTAATAAAAATAAAAACATAGAATATGTCTAATATCATGATATATTCTTCAATATTACATCTACTAGACAATAAAACGTAGCATATGTATCCTCTATACATACTTTCATAATACTCTTAAAATTTATCTATATAAGTATTTTTTATATACTGTAAAATGTATAGAAACATATTTTAAAACATAAATTTTTTATATACTGTAAAATGTATAGAAACATATCCAAAGAAATACAAAAATTATACTTTGTTTTCCCCTCCTTCTACTGTACATACTTTTAAATATTCCATACTCAAAGGGCAGAATACCAAACCTCCAAATATATAATAGCGAGGACGCTTATCCCATTGATGCTCTGGAACAATGAAATTAGAAGATGTAAGTGGAACCTACATAGATCACATATAAAATTAAAAAAATATTAAAAAACATTCGTTTTATCTATTAAAATTAGTATATTCATGAAAAATAAATGAAAAAAATTTTGTTTACTGGGAAAGAAATTTTTTTTTTTTTATTTCTTCAAAATTATATTCTACCAGAATCCAATACCCAATACTAGTATGCTCTTCTTCTCTTTTAATTTTTCATCCAGTGTATTATAATTTGGTTAAAAACATATATTTAAAAATAATAATAAACATTTTTGTAATAGTAGTAATAAAACTATTCTTTTAAAAAAAACATCTAATCTATATATATACGTGCGGCTTCATATTTCTATTAAATGTTTTATATTAATAAAAAAAAAATAGAATTTGGTTTTATAGTTACTTTTTTTTTTTTTTTTTTTTTATTTTT